>SNQN01000471.1:117486-146292 GCA_008642245.1 Bassia scoparia
AACTTTTAATAGCACAATGAGAGGTTCTTGGCAAGTCTAACCTTCAATGTGACCGAAAGTTTTGGATAATTGACCTACATCCTCAACACAATATATATTATTTTAGTAACCCCTCGTTGTATACTTCTTGGATTATCTAATAAATGACCAACCCTTTTGAATTCGGTAGTCGACTGTGCAATGCACGTGTTTAGAATAGAGGTGATCATTATTAGCCTAGTTTGATATGTCGGTTCGAACTGATCAGTCCGCAAAATTATGAATGTTTGGACAACTSAAAATTTGCATTTTTTGTTCAAACTCAAGGTTTGAACTTGGTCAACACAAGCCCGCAAAAYTCATGCATACTATTTTAAGTTTGTAACATGTTTGGATATAACTTTTTATATACAAGAAGTCTGATTCAACCTGTCCATTTGATCGCATCTAATTTAGAGTCTTGTAGGGTCGTACTCGCGTTGAGAACTACACGTGGTCAAAATTCTTCCAAGTAAGTAGTACTTCTACAAAAAATTATGTATCGAGAATCAAATTATAACCTATAGTTGTATAATTATAAAATAATTTTTAAATATACTTGTATTACTTTATTACATGGAATAAACGGGAAAATTCTTAGTTTAATAATTTGGAGATTTGTAAATAGTGCAAATATATACACTACTCCGTACTCTGATTCATTTTTGTTCTAGTGTCACTAAATTTCCGCTAGTTACAAATCTCCGATATGAACTAGAAATTTTCTGAACGAGTGTGCACATGTACATACTAAATGAGTAATGATTTGGATTTACTTAATACTCCGTATAACATGCATAAATCAATTTGAGATTTACAACATATCATGATTCATGATCAAAGAGATCGACAAAGACGTGCAAATTAAAACAAATGACAACACAACATATATCATGATCAAAATAATGAAGTGCATCGAATAGTCACTAGAGAAAAATATGTACTCCTTCAAGGAAAAAAACAACGTCAAATTAGTTGGAAAATATCTTCCAAATCAAGGTTTTTGTTCCATTCATTTNTTCACAAGCAGAACTCTTTGATTACTACGGTATGTTCTTCTCATTCTTCACTCCCTTCATGTTCCTTTGTTTAAATTTTATCAAATTATGATGTTATCGTAGAGGTGATCAAAAAGCCCGGCCCAGCCCGAAATTTTGTGGGTTTTGGCCAGGACTTTTTTGGCCTGAAAATTTCATTTTTTGTCCGGGCTTCGGCGATTAAATTTTAAGCATTTTGGTTAAAAATTTGGGTTCGGCCCGAAAAGTCCGCTAGGTCCGTACTTATTTTTCGGGCTTTGGGCACATACTTTAGGTCCGAGCCCGATTAGCGGACCTATATCCTAAGTGTTAGGATCCTACCSTTTTTCATGTACTTTCCTAAGTTTAGAGTCTCGCCTTGTGGGCGCTTCCTGCGCGTTGCCCCCGCCCACAAGTGCCTTAAAATTAAGTCTTTAGATGCAGTACGGTCTAAGTCCTCTGTGGGTGTCTCCTAGGGGCAAATGTATTCATTTAATTTAACCTCTTTAGGGGAAAGGTGATATATGAGAAGAATATTTCACACAAGCATTCCTCCTACCCATGCTAATGTGTTAATGCCTTAATGCCTTTATAGATATTGTGCTTGCATTACATTTTCAGCATTCCAATCCCAAAGTCCCAAACTCAAATACAGATTCCCGAGTCCGGATCCCGCTTGGGCCCACTTTGACGTAGTCGACCGTCCCAAGCGCCCGGACGCCCATTTTAAAAGAGAATCGCCTCACGTTGCTGTGTGCTCGTGAGGCCCCATTTCCGTAAGAAGGCTTACGTTATCGCTTCCAAAGGCTAAAGCGCGCCGCACGTTCCAGCGTCAAAACGCTAGGACCGTGACACTAAGGCAAGCCCGATCGAACCCGGCTCGGCCCATGATCACCATTATGTTATTGTAACAATAAAATAAATTATAATTTGGACTGGAAATTGTAAATATTGTATGTTCGTTGGAATCGTAGCACTCTCCGACAGTTGATCGAAGTAATATCTGGTAAGTATTATTGTTTTACTTTATTTGGAATTTGAAATTGAATGTCATACTTGTAGTCAAATTTTCATTGCAATTAATTGAAAAAACATTGAAGTGTATTCATTTTTATAGTATATCAATGAAGTCTGTACAAATAGAACAATACTATATTTAACGTGATTTTTTTTTGATTGAGTAATTTTAGCCTAATTTTTATGAATAGCAGTATTTTTTGTGTAGTGATTGTGATACATTATTTGTTGATTGATTGTTGTACAGTTTAGTGGAAAAACACTATAATTTGAGGGTTGATTGTTTAACGTGATATTTGTTTGGATTGTCTATGTAATTTTAACCCAATTTTTATGAATAGCAGTATTTATGGGGTAGTGATTGTGAATTTGTGATACATCATTTGTTGATTGATTGTTGTTTGGTAGAAGAACACTGTAATTTGGTGTTGATTGTGGATAGCTTGGTGTACCTAGAAATCGTAGCTACTGCATATACATCGTAAATCAAATACTTGTATATAGTTAATTAATATGCTCCCCACATCTTCGTCTTTGTGAAGTACCGATGATTTGCATATCATTAGAAGAAATAAGCATATTGCTTCAGTGTGTCATTGCACACCAATTGATTAAGTGTTATGCAAAGATATGTGCAGCACACCTAAGATAAGTTATCAAACTATTAATATGAAGACCATCAACGTCAATCCAAAAAACAGATTGTTTTGCAGGATATTAAAGTTGGAAATAAAAACAGACAAGGAACACATGTTGAAGAACCATCAACGTCAAACCAAAAAAACCGTCAAAAAAAGTTCAAAGAATGAAAGTCACCACAAAGCTATTTACGATGTTCATTCAATAGCCGCAAAAAATGAAATAAGATTGTTGCAATTTACTTAGCAATTACAGAAATAGTTCTTCTACCTATTAATAATTTTTTAAAAGTAGCTAATTGAATATTCAAAATTACTTGCACGCACCTACAAGGAGAAACGACATAATGGCGACGTTGAAGCACACAAAATATCTATCAATGTTTACTAATTATCTAAGGGATTACTATTCAAAGTCTGCTTTACTGAATCAAAGTCCACATTTCGTGTGACTTCTCGTATTACTTACACCACTAACTATGCACCACCACAACACCTCTTGTAACCATGACAGCCACCCCACGCCACCTTGTACCATGGCAACCACCCACGCCACCTTGTAACCATGACAACACCCATCACCATGCAATCCAGGAACCCACCTTGTAACCATGACAAACCTTCGTTTTTTTTTTTACAGAAGCCACCAACGTCTGGCCTAAATTGTGGCACCATGGACCAGGCGCCTGGCCATGTGCCAAAGCCTAGGCCAGGCATTGGTTGGCTTTCGAAGTCCAAAAAAGCCAACCAACGCCTAGGCTAGGCGTTGTTGGCTTCGGAGTCCAAAAAAATGCCACGAAGTACAAGACCGTTGATGATGGGTGGCTTCGGATGGTTGCTTTTGGTTGTCTTCGGATGGTTGCTTTGCGTTAAAATTATTACTAGTTAAAACACTTGTTTGTTTTTTTTGTTTAACTAGTTGAATCATTATTTATCCACATCTACTTGAGATTGACCAAAAGAGTAAGACATCGATCGAATGACGTGGTGATCCTGAACCATCCAATAATATATATATCTTTTTCTTTATCTAAACTAGTACGGAGTACAAAGTAATATAATTAATAATCTCAACAAGAACGAACGAGGGTGCATGATTAAGTGTGTTGTTGTTGTTTGGTGGTGGTCGTCGTGTCGTGGCCATGTACGTGGCGGCGGGACCCACCGCCAGGTGGCTCTCCTTCTGAATCACCCAACAAAGATGAATGAAGTCATCGACCGAACAAGGCAACCGCAGCGGCCGTCAGCATGGTAACCGTAGACTTCCTAGCCCGGTCCAATAGCCGATGAATAGAGGGTGGTACAAGTAACATATTGATCACAAATTCTGTAATTCTTTCTTACAATAATCATCATCATAAAATTGTTGTAAATCTTGATCATCATCATCTTCTAACCAACTTGAACTGCTAGAAATCCCTTTCTTCACTTTGCTGGTTTTTCTGACATCGTGTTGCATGATGATATATAGAATTATTCTAATTTGTGTGAGAAATTAGTGAAGAAAATGATATATATGATGTGATGAATGATAATAATAATAATAATAATGTGTTGTTGTGAATAATGTTTAAGCTTAATTAAGTTGGTGAAGTGAAGTGGTACCAAGTTGAGACTTGTTGTGAGTGTGATTCAAAGCAAAAGAGAGGGGTTGTGTGTTGTATTTATATTGTGGGGAGGTCTTTCTCAAGGAAGGTTGGTGTGTTTTTTGTTCTTCCATCCCACATTTTGATTTTGTGATATTGAGGGGTGAAGTGATTTTTTTTTAACACAAAGGTTACACGCATCATCCATCAAAGTACAACATGTCATACATTCCCAACTGAGAACAAAGGGCAAATTTGGAGGGTACAACTTGTCCTTCATGGGTACTTCATTGACTTATTCATCCACTAGTCTCTAGTTAAAAACGGTCTAGTATGACACGATTCGAGAGGCACTCAACATGTTGTAGACAGTCTGTGAAAGAGCACTTGAGCTTTGACCTGGGCACGTGGTCGCGTCCACCAAGGCAAGGGACTCGCGAGTTGTTGAACTGTGAGTTGTCCCACACACGGTTCATGCCATGTCAGCCTCTATGGTTCTAGGTCTGACCGTTATATACCCAATTAGAAGTAATTCGAGAGACTTTCTACGCATAAAGCGACCACTAATGGAATTGAATATACGTGCATTCAATTTACCCTTGTAGTAATTCTAAACTTTATCTGCTTACATTATTACTCCACATTGAAGTCCTCAATATAAATTTATCAAATAAAGAAGTGATGATATACATTAACATTAAAAAAATCAAGCCAAAAAAACAATACTTCCTCCGTTTTCGATTAATTTATCGTAACAAATATATTTTTTTTATCTCCACAAATATTTTCATTTGTTGCTACTATTAAAAAACGAACACGAAATAGTCTAAAATAAAAATAGAAATTAAATGAGTTGGTACGTGGGTGTCAGTTGGTACGGCATACGGAATAATAAGTTTGGGACGGTGTCCCATGTTTTGAGGTGCATTTTCTCTCTATCAGTCCTATCAGTACATGTACATTCCCAAACCTCCACTCTTTTCTAGTGCGGTTTTCTTTGGCCCTACTTTGCACCACTACTAATCTACTATATTTCGCATATCACATATCGTTTTAAAATTCCTATTTCTCCTCTTTTTTCAACTTGACATTTGGCTCTTCTTTGTTCTTTAATTTAATTCTTTTTTTACTTTGTTTATTTTTCTAGATTCTGTGCATGCATGTATAGCTTTTAGCTACTAGTGATTTATATAGATCGGATTATCAGAGTAGCCCATAAAGGTTGAATCAAATGATAAGCAACTTGTTGATATTGCGGTATTGTCTAAAGAAGGTTTGAGTTACGAGTTTATTCTCGCTCGTACATGCAAACTCTTTGTAGGAGATCCACCTTCCACAAACTACATGTATGACCCGATTTCGGTTGTAGTCGGACTAGAGTTGATCATTATAAATCCGGTCTGTTGTCACGGTCTGATACGTGCGTAAGATTGTGAGGTTTCGGACAGTTTAGTTATTGCTTTTTTAAATCAAAGCTCAAGCCCGATCCGCAATGACTCACTCTAGTCCACATCGGGTTTGAGGATGACATTTTAAACAATCTCGACCCGACCTTGTCCATTTGATCACCTCTAAGACTYAACTAAGCTTCYGTGAAACGGGTTTGCCATGCGCCTATGCGTAATAGTGTGGTAGCATATGAAGCATTATGATTTTCTACTTTGTATTGCATGCATGCATGCTAATATTGGCCCTTCCACTTTGTTTAAAGTCAGTAACATTATTTAGTTTAAATAATTGAACTTAGAGGAGCCGTATATTTAGTCAACAATTTTAGTCATTGTGGATGGTGGAATTTAAGTAATAATTCTTGATTTAGTACTAATTTTGCTCCCTTAAGGTCAATAGCATGACATATTGATTAGTGTTTGTGCTATTGGTGGATGTTGCTTTTTGAAGTAGGTTATGTTGATCTTGATGTTTAGTTGTGTGGGATCAATTATGGGTAAATCTAAGTATATTATGATACCATTTTGAAGCACGAATGCCTAGGACTATTCAAGTAACAAACAATTCTTTCATATATCGTAACGAAACACACATTGAATTAGAAAAACTTGCTTTAACGTTTCCTACTACAGTGAAATTAGGATTRCGATCCACTTGTTTTAATCTTATTCTCGATATCGTATGATACCATGATGTGAGATTGACTTTGGCTAATGAAATTAAAATCAAAGAGTGCACCCCCTTGTCATTCTTCAATTCCCTTATCCACCTTTAAAGTACGTGTCCAATTGACTTCTGAGGATGCGAGTCACTACTTTCAACTTAATTAACCTTTGATCATGATGTAAACGTACACACACTTTCATCCTTTGCTTGTTAATTAACAATATTAATGACTTACAACTTACATTACCCTTGTATAAAAAATATATATACAATGCAAGTGACAATAATAATCATTCTAGAATCTAGGTTAATCTAGGTTGCCATGCATATGGTTTGTCCCTTGGTGCATATGATTCGATATTAACCAAAAACTATATATTATGTGGATTTTATGATTGTATTGGGTAACACTTTTATAAGTGGAAAAATGCATCAGAAATCAGTAGTAGTACACTAGTACTGGTCGTACTACTTTGTGCTCTTTTTATGTCCTCCAATTCCAACTTCTTAGKTTATTAAAACTAGCTTAAACAAAATAAAGATGCATATCTCTTTTGAGTAAAAAATTTATTTTAAGTGATCTCTTCTCTCTTTCTTTTCCAATCAAACTGCAAAAAGCACCAATGGTTTACTTGAATGGAGCAATAACATGTGTTAGTAATATATTATAACCATTACTAGTTTATCTTTCTTTATCAACTACCAATAACTTTAGTTTTTTTGCCTAGTTAAAATATTATCACATTAGATTAGGTCAGTCGTAAGAAAAAGATTGACAATTTTAGATTTTTGGGTATGTAATTTATTTTAATATATAATCAGCACATGTTTAGATCAATTGGTAATTAATAAGGGAGTTTTTCTATATATCTAGCTTAAAAATAAATATTGTGTCCGAGCCTCATCAAGAACGAAGAAAAATCATAATAAAATAGACGGAGATTCCTTACAAGATTTTGTAATATTCCTATTATTTGAAATTTAGACATAAAATCGCGATTAGGATCTTATGATATAGTCTAACTCATGTTGTTTAATTATAAATTGTAATTAATATTGTCATGACATAGAATTATATGCATGATTATAGATCTGTTCCCTATATAAGAATATATTGATGTTTTGGAGTATTGTGTTTGGGATATATACTTCTCTCCATATCAATGATAAGAGCTTAAAATAGTGTGGATTTATACACTTTTTTGGATTAGAAATTAGAATCTAATCACCCTAGAAGAATCCTTTGAGTGACCTTTAATACAAAGTTCATATTCTTTCAATAATAAGCCAAAGTTTTTGTTGTTCATATATACCAAATTAAGTCGCATATAGTCATGTGCACCTCAAACCACCACAACACAACCACCATATTTGCTCATCAATATATAGAATATCGGGTTTGTATTGTTTACCTTATATTTACTTTTCACCATAAATAATTTCACAAGTTTTCAGGTAATAAAAAATAAGTTGATAAGAACAGACTTATAATCTATCAAAAACAATCTACTTCCTCCGTATCAAATTAATTGCAACTTTGATTTTTGCACGTATTTTAAGGAAGAGATTTAAGAATGAAGGAAAACGAGCAAATTTTGTAAAATAATTTTAAGACTAAAAACATATAATCTCATTCTTGTTTGTGTTAAAAATATTTTACCTAATTTGCTCGTTTATATCATTAAATCTGTTCCTTAAAATGCGTGCAAAAATCAAAGTTGCAATTAATTTAATACGAAGGAAGTAAAATAAAATAATTAAACTCTCATGCGTTCATCAAATTAAAGTTGGACTACGTGAGTTGTTCCACATTAGATGAAATAAAATAAATTAAAATATACAATCCAAACTCTTATCCTAGTTAATTCATGTGGATACAGCCTGAAGCTCGACCCTAAACCCATACAAAAAAATCGGTTTGATTGATTGATTGATATATATGTAAAATAGGGGCCGAAATAATTCACGTAATACAATCATATACATAGAGTGCAACTAGAATTAATGGCAATTATTAGGATGATCACCTCATTAAGACAATCAAAAAGAAATGAAAGAAGAGACGCTATGATGTACATACCAATTATTGGATCATAAATTCGTGACCTAGTGATATAAGCTAAAAGTGTTCATGTACTTATATATCTCAATTATCATACGAAGCATAAAATTATCAATAAGATATAAATATACAAGGGATTACAAATATAATATATGCACGCTTCTTATTGTTTTCTCGTTTATAATAAGAATCCAATTGAGTGGACAAACTCTCCACGACACTACATCAATATGGGCYTCCACAAAGTCCATCAAAAATAATTAATATAATGAATATACAACTTGAATTAATCTCTTATAAGGAAAAAAAAGTAAAGTAAATTAAAGTGGAATTTAGCTTAGTTTAATTTACTTAATTAGATCAAAACTAATAACCCATAAAAGGATTTATAATATATTTAATCAAAATCGGACCAGGTAAGATCGGATTAGATACAAAAAAAATTATATCACATCATACTAGAAATAAAAATAAACTACTTTTATTAATTAATAATAATTATCTTAATTGGACTGAAATTACGATGTACTACTTTTTTTAATTAAAAAAAACACTTAATTGTGTAGCATAATTCTACACATTACAAATAATGCAAAGTGTGTTAGGGTAATTACTTATGATCGAACCACCACATCCATATAAAGTATGCAGAGTAATTAGGAATCCACACGTCCTACTCCTTCTGTTCCATGAAATTTCCACCGCTTCCCTCATTTTGGCGTTTCAGGAAATTCCTACCACTTTCACTTTATTCCATTGTTGGAAATCATATATTATTATTATTATTATTAGTATTTAATGTGTGGTGCCGTGGTGGTCTACCATGTGAGCCTATTATATACCACTTACATGCAACACTCAAGTATAATTAACAATGTAATTTTATTTGTTTCGTTTTCCAATCTAAATGTACTTTTAACTCCACATTCTCTATCTCTATTTTATTAGTTGTCAAATTTTAACAACAAATAATATTTTTTTTATGACATTTTTTTCGTGGAACGGAGGGAGTAATAAATTTATAACTTTTGTAATTGTCTATGGAGGAAGTGTACAAGTAAGATACAAAATACAGGTCAAAAGTTGCACGAAGAATAGTCTTGACTCTTGAGTGCAGGTACAGTACGGCTAAACTTGGTGCTAAAATGCATGTCACTAATATGATATAATTATGGTACGTGACAAAGTGACATACTTCTACTAGAAACCATTATAAATTTTATAATTATAATAATATTGCCTACCATAGCATTACAAATTTTATAACATGGAAAAGTCTAGTACATGGACTACATGCACATCTTTAGATTTCCAAGTCCAAAGGTGATTTTTTCCATTTCTTTTTCTATGAGTAGAAGACAACTTACAAGTGTTAGTTAATGGATTGTGTCTCATTGTTATCATCTGATTTTATTTTTAAGGCAAAAGTTAACAAGCGCCCCTTGGGCATTAGATAAGGTAGCTAAAAATAGAATTAATAATTTGAACTTAATATTAATTACACTGATTGACGTGTGATTTTGACTTGAATTTCAACATTTTTACTAGTTTAGGAAATATATTTGATTCTTAACTAACGCCAAGGGACGCTTGTTAGCAAGATCGTATTTGTTATATAAAGTACATTTATGGGCTTTGGTACCTCCGMTTCCTCTACGTTGCATAGCTTTTCATTTATTTATGTTATCATCGATGCATGTCTAGCTAGCTAGACCAGTTGATGAAGTGAGTATACTAACATAATCGAATGTCTCGAGTTTAAATCTTGAGAATGTAATAATTACATATCTTGTAAAAATTCCTTAATTTTAAACTTACAGGTTCGTACGATTGTACGAGAATGAATGGGGATTAAATTTTGAATTTGGATGAGGTGACCCTATTATTTAATTTTCATTGTATCATGCATGTGCATAATAATATCATTATAAGAGGATGCATGTGTCTTATATCGCATGTCCTACCTCATGTCTTCATACTCGAGGTTCATGTGAATGGAAGATGTTATTATATACTTCCTATCTTTTCTTTCGGTGATTTAACTGTTGCATTATCACAATCCACCATATATATACAGAATGATTTATAAAAAAGATCACATTGTCATGTGTTCTCGGAGTCTTGGGTTGAGATATATTTGTTTTTGTTCTAGGACGAAAAATTTACATTACTTTTAGCGAGTGGACTAATAAAATATTAGATAAAGTCGACAGATATGTGATTTTTAAATATTTTCAAATTTTAAACAACAATCAACTTAATTATTAAGAGTGATTATCAATCATTTAATTATGAATTATATTTAATAATTTGAATTTTTTTAATTAATGTACATTTGATATATAATATATATATATATATATATATAATATATATATTATATATATATTATATATATATACTCCTCCGTATCACAATTCTCGCAACCTTTTTAGAAATGGACGTAACATAATTTTTGCAACACTTTACTTATTTCTATTTTTAGTAAGTTTTTAATAGGAAAATTACAACTTTGCCATTACTAATTTCCCTAAACAACACCTAATTAATATAGTTATATCCTAATCTATTTTACCCTAATCTAATTAATTACTCCAACATAATTAACAAACAATTTTGCCACCCACAGGCCACAGTAGCCCCCAACTGCCACCACGTATTGGCCTTTAACCACCACCTCCACTACCCACCACCTGTACGACAAAACTAGCGGCCACACTCCGACATCGCCGCAACCACCACACCAACCTAACAAACCACCACAATTAAGGTGACGAGCGCCAGATCTAGGTCAATTCGGTTGATTGATTGCTATTGAGTTCGATCGAGTGCGACTATTGCGAGTGCCTGAGTTCGTTTGATTGAGTTCAATTGGAGTTCGATCGAGTTCATTTGGGAAGTAGATCGTTATTACAAGTGTTGAAGTTCGATCGAGTTCAAGTGGTGGTTCAATCGATCGATTAGAGTGGCATTTCGATCGATCGATTGGAGTGACGACAATTCAGTTCAGAAAGACATGGGGGTGGTGGTGACGTTGCCAACGACTTTTGACGGTGGTGGGTTGATGACAGATTGACGATAGATTTTCTGGGTTTGTGTAGTGCGTGGTGTCAGTGGTGCGTGGTGATGTGGTTAATGGGGTTACTGGGTGGTGGCGAGTGGTGGAGGTTCGTTTGCTAATAACTTTATTTCTGTCTCCTATTTTATATTAGTGATATTTAACAAGTTAACACTCGTTAATACGAGTGTTGCGAGAATTTCGTGACGGAGGAAATACAATAATTTGTAAGTTTTTCTAGTTAATACTACACTTGATATTATATTTAATATCTAATTTTGGTACGTTGAATCATATATAAGGATGTGGGATAGACTCCACCTTAAATCATTCGTGCATATAGAAATTTGATATTATGTATTTATACAACCTAACACAATAATATGTATTTTTTTATGGAATTTCAATACAAATTTTATTTTAATTCATGCTACACTACACATAAAGGCCTTGTTTGGCAAAGAGAGTTTAGAGTTTAGTTGAAATAGTTTAGAGTTTGTTGTTAGATGATTACGTTTTTGTTTAGAGGATATGACTGTTGATTTGAATAATTGTTAGGTAAAAATGTTTTGGTAACACTTAGCTGATTGTTTAGAGTTTTATACTTTAATATTATGTGAAATAACATTTATTGACATTGGTTTTTTTTATTGAAACAATTTATTAGATGTAAATACATGGAAAAAATTAGACAATGAATTTTTCTCTCTCCAGAACTCTAAAGATAAAGCTCCCCAACCAAGATTTTTCTAAATAGAATTTTGATTAGAGTTTTTGGTACAAAACCCTCTTTAATCCTCTCTCTCACAAAACACTCAAACTCTCTCCCCCACCCAAATACCCCAAAATGTTGAATCCGCCATTGAAATATTGTTGTATAAGCCCAATTAAAAGATTGGTTTATTGTATGAAGACTTTATGAGTCACTTTTGTGTATGTGACGTGCACTTGTTTTCTGTTATGTCGATCGGATCATATATGCTAATGCTAAGTACTTTGCACAATGCCAATTTATGTTTAAAATTTGAACAATATTTTCGTGAAATTCATAATGATGATTTAATTTCCAATCTATAATCTCAAATTATGCGTTGGATTGCATACATTTGTAGCCTATCATTAACCAACACAAATTAAGGTACACTGTAATAATGTCTCAACTTCTCCTTTTTAAGGGAAATATAAGGTGTACCAACTACCAAATATCATGAGCATTCGATATTGGTGGCTTGTAATATTCATTGTATTGATAAATTCCAGAGAAGCCATCATCACATGGATCATATGAACGAAAACATAAGGTTAAATTTCGAAATTCATCATGATATATTTATGTGTTGATCCGTCCAATGAATACTTAGTTAATATTAAAAAGGTGTGTTCTTTTCAACTTATCCGAACTTATTTTACTCAATAAATAATGAAAATAAGTTGAAAAAAATAAGCACAATATTTCCCTATTTAGCTTCTAAGAACAATGTTTAACATTTTCAAACGGAATAATAGTTGGATCGGACGATTATTTTTCAAGCTACCGACTCGTACACGTGTGACCGTGTAACTCCCTACTCGGACAGGTTTATCAAATTTTGGACGTTGACAAGTCATGTACCGAAATTGCTGAATATATACATACATAAACATTCATTTATTTTCATTTTTCTCTCTTTCTTTGAACCTCATAATAAAATTATGCAACTACATTTTTTTTTTTTTATCATTTAATGTGCATGAAATTCATATCTGAAATAAATCACGTTGTCTAACAAATTATTTTTTTATACTGTTATATCTAGTACAGTTAGTAAATATTGAGTAATGGCTTAATGGATAAATCTTGAAAGGATAAAATGATAAATATTGGAAAAAAGAGATAAGAGGCACCATATATCATCACTAAATATAAAATAAGAAACCACAATTGAAGTCAATGGATCTGATCCAGTTACTTGCCTTCGGCGGGTCAGTGTTTGGATCTATCAGTCTCATTTTGGATAAGTTTCATTTTTCTTAGTGGAACTTAATTAAAGTTTTGTTGGAGATGGTTTATAAAGCCTCGAGAGTTGGGTTAGGTTTGATTTACTATGGAGGAAAAAAAAAAATATCGGATAAAGACGTCTGATAAACTTAAATGGATTGTGTGCACATCTCTTTAGTACGTATTCGATTTAATGGCACGTGTTTGGTGTGTAACATGACAGTTTTAAGTGTTTCGGAGTTCGTTACTAGATATTATTTTATAGTTACGTTGTTGACTTGTCGTCTCACATTGAACGTTGAAGAGAGCATGATTTCATTATTATGTGAAGGTTTGAGCACTTGAACCTAGTATAGGTCTTCTGGATACGAGTCATACGATCGACTTGGGACCTACGACACCTTTAGGAACTACAAGACCCAAAGAGGACAAAATGTATCAGTTGGCTACTTGGACACTTGAAGTGTTACCCACGAATGTTGACGTATTGGGAAAACACAAGTGAACTCGATCCACTTTAGTATTACATAAGATCGACATTTTAAAACCTTGCAACTAAATTGGGTAATACTCCAAACTTGATAATAGTTAGCCAAGTTAGGTCAAACTCTCGGGCTTTGGGCATGAATTTTCGGCCCGAAATCTGGCCGGGCCCGCTCTTGCCTGATTTTCGCGGATTTTGGTCTTCACTTTTTGTACATTTTAGTTAATTTTTTTTGGCCAGTTCAAGATAGCTCGGTAAATTCGCTCCTTTTCTAGGCTTTTGGCAACAAATTTAGGTCTCATGCCAACCCGGCCCTTTTGACCCGATTTGAGAGCTTATTCGCGCATACCAAACCCGACTCGGACCGACCCGGTCCATGATCACCTATAGGTCAAAGAAAAATGATACGAATATTTGAGAAAGTCTATTACCAATACTCGCAACAACTTTTTTTTTGGTGCAATCTTAACAACTCTTTATTAGTGGTGACCTTTGTAGTCAACCACGTATTACACCAAATAACATGTGATTCTGTTATATACACTCCGAATATATTTTCATGGCAAATTTGTCAAAAATCACCTTTTCTAAGGCGGTTTTTGTCAAAAACCACCTTTTCTAAATGAATTAGTCTAAAACCACATTTTGTAAGCTAAAGCCTTGTTGACCACCACCTTAAGGTAGTGGTCAACGACAACAAGGTGGTGGTCAACGGGGTGGTCAACGGCAGCAAGGTGATGGTCAACGACAGCAAGGTGGTGATCAACAAGGTTTTAGTTTACAAAAGGTGGTTTTAGACAAATTCATTTAAAAAAGGTGGTTTTTGACAAATTTGTCACACATATTATACTGTGCTTAGTCGCTTAGAGCCTCCCACCACACACATATTGACATATATATCATTGATTCATTGACCTAAGTTTAATTAGGCAATGACACAATGCATATTTGTTAATGTATAATTTATTTTTTATTGGCATTATTTGATACTTCCTTCAAAAGACGATACCAAACAACTACAACTTATATATATATCTCACAAATAATACCCTGTATTTCAATAATACGGTCAGGGAGGAAGTCGAGAAAATTGTCGGAACTGGAGTAAAAGGTACCGAAACTCTGATTCTTTCTTCTCGTAGATTTTGCAATGAAGTAATTGAAGTTGTGCGGTTGTGGTTATCAGAAAAAAGAGCACGAGGCCAATAAGTTCATTAATTCTAACACTTTTTATCAAATCCATCAGAAATAAATTTGCCACCAAAAGTTGTTATCAGTTGGTTGTAAATTAATTGCAGTGTGAGAGGTGAATGAATCTCAATACAATTGCATGATTATGGGTCAAGTTGGACTTGTCTAGTCCAGAAAATTTGGATCTCCAACAGAAACTTGCAGCCCAATAATATTCTGCTATAAATCATGGCCCAATTTGCTGCATTGACTGCGGCAAATTATTCTATACAATCTCCCGTACCTAGCAATATACAACCCCCACTAATCTTTCACACAATGTTTTGATTTTGTTTTTTTTTTAATTATATGATCTTTATTTTATTTTTTTAAAAAAACAAATTCCTTGATTTTTGTTGCCCGTTATATTATGATGTGAGGGGGGGATTGTATGTAGCAATATGGGGGATAGTTGTACGATATAGGCGTTGATTGACTGCCACACTGCCTTTGCAATTGTCGCAAAGCCATTATTATTAGTCCAAACTCCAATCCAATAAATATGTTGTAGTATTGTTAGTAGGGGTGTTCAAAAATARCCGATCCGATTGATCCGATCGATTCGATTTGGAAATTGGATATCCGATCCGGTTTTAACATAACATATCACACTCGTACTTTTGTACATATTTTAGTATTTCGAGACGTTTAAAATTGTCAATGATTGTGTTTCGTATATAATTTTACACTTAACTCGGCATGCCAATTAGTAGTTTGAAGTTAGTCAAATATGGTGAATTGGTTGGTGATATAAGAATAATAAGATGTCACCTTCAAAGGAAGGATTTCCAACCAAATAGTTGACAATAAATGATGACCAAATAAATTAAATTAAAGAAGACAAAATCATCACAGAAATGGAGAGATGAAGTTGCTATTTAAAGCTAAAAATAGGATGAAATTTAACGAAGCAAATTGTTTCAAGAACACTACACATAATCTCATATAAAAAGGGAAAGACTTAAAAAAACAAAAGATAATTACCAATAACAACATTTAAATCATATATTCTTAGATAAGCTAACTCATCATAATTACAAGAGTTATTGTTTTTTTTTTTTGCTCAATGAAGATTTTTATAATGTATCACACTGAGTGGGAACAAAAGAAAGGGTCTCCTTTGCAAGGTCATGGACCACCATCATGTTTTGTTGTTGAACATTACCAAATATTGACATTCCACTAGATTGACCCATTGCTAAGCATAATATACCCATTTTTGGATCTCCAATCATGTAATTTTCACTTGGTAAGTCTAAATCCGCCTCCTTAAAATGAAATATGAATTTAGGCACGTCTAAACTTGTTGTATCCTTAGGCATTTTAAAGCACAGGTCAAGTCCGGCCGAGCCTGAATCATCAATAGGGAGGTTCAACTGTTTGGTGAATGCCTTCTTTACTTGAGCAAATGCACTCTCTTCTAAGTATGAGATTGTAGTTCCTGAATCAATTATCATGCCACCACTTCCATCATCACTTAGGGCAAAAGTGTCTTTTTTAAGGGACAAGCGAGTGGACCCCACCGTAATTCCTTCAAGGTGAAGGTAATAGAATGAAGAGTGTGATGGGTTTTTGAGTAGTGGGGTGGTCATAACATGTGTTGCTTTAGAGTTGCTAGCTGATAATGAAGTGTTGGCATTTGCTAGGGCTCCCATTAGTAGTGTGCTACTTTTGGACCCATCAATTGAGGTCAAGCAATAGGAAAACTTGGGCTCATCTAGTTGTGACACTAAGGATAACGGGCCTCGACCCAGCCCGATTAGCCCAGCACCCTGGTCGAATCCGTTGCCCTCATTCTCCAACCCACACCCGAACCCAATATTTGGGACCGAGACTTTGCCAGAGTCTGAGTCCGACCCAAAGGTAAATGTCTCACTAGCTAGGACCCCTTGGGTTGAGGAGTAGTCCCCATATGTGTACATGTATTGGCACCCATCTTGGCATGTAGATGAAGGTAGGGCTCCACAAAGGTCACTAGAGCAAGATAGTTTAGAAAAAGTGGACGATTTAGACGGGTCAAATATGGGTGTGGATTGATCAAAACAATCGTCACATGGCTTACATTGGGTCCAAAGTAAATCACTACCCGTATCCATTATAGCTGAATACGAGTTAGGTGGGGTTCCTATAGCAACATTCATTAAGAACTCCCCATTACCTGGATGAACTTTAGACGTAACTTCGTATGAACCCGAATCCGAAGCCAACACCATTGCACTAAACTTTTGCATCCTAAACTTAGACCGATTGATCCCTCGTTGCACCCGCTCAAACTTGGTGTAATTAGACCCATGATCGACGTGCTTGAGGGCAACCCGAAACCCTATTTGCGCCGGTTTGACTTGATCCAATGCCCTTCTTGAGGTGGAAAACACAGGTATAGCACAAAAGTGTAGCAAAGCTAATGAAACTAAAGTAACCTTGACCAAAACATGCATGAAACAAAGGCTCATTTTTGTAGTTTAAAAGAGAAGTTAACTAGCTAAGAGCAATAATATTGCATGCATGTACTAATATAACTAAATGTTATGGTCTATATAAATTGTATCAAAATATGGTAGGAGAGAGAATTCAGGGAAGAACATGGAAGCAATTAACCTACCATTTAAGAATAAGAAAGGAGGATTATGCAAGTTACTAATCCTTTTTGCTGCAATTTAGTTGAACAGGAAACATTAAGGTGGGATATATTTGAACTTTTAGTAGATGTTGCTGGTTTGGTGGTTAGGAAAAATGAGAACAAGAGACTAAGATTGTGCAGTTTTATTTATATGCACGAAATCATGTCAATGTTTTCACTTGAGTGTTACTTGTAATTATGTCATGTCATCAAACATTATTTACAACTCCTTTTAAATCGTGTATTTTACACATGCTTTTCTTCTACTTATTATGATCATAATGACTCTGTTAAATTTCTGTTTATTTTGACACCTTAGCCTCTACTCATCAGTTTTTAGTTAGTTTGATTTATATTATATGTATATGGGTTAATGTGATTGTTCGCAAGCGTCACTGTTAATTTTATTCGTTGTAAGTGTGACTGTCAAAACGTTGCAACTACAATGAAATAGAAGTAGTATATCATTTTAAAACATCGTAAAGAGATGGATTAATTTTTTTTTTTGGGGACTATACTTTTTTGTTTGAAGTTGTGTTTACATACGTGATTAATATTGTATTGGATTCAAGAAATATAATAAAAAACTTTTTTAAAGAGTATAACAAAAACTTTAATTTGAAGACAAAAAGGGTTGAATTTAGCATGAGGTTATTATTAGACAGAAAAATACTCTTCTAGGAGACATTGGACCTACATACATCCATTAATCTTGCAAAGGTAAAATCAATCATGGTTGCTTTGCTGCAAGACAACACAACAGCCTTCTGCAAGATTAAAAAGCACCTTTAATTTGTTATTAGCTAAATTCTCAACCGTTTGATTGTTCTACTATATATATTAGGCAAAAGCTAACGAGCGTCCCCATAAGAAAATTAAAAGTGGAAATATTAAATGAATATAAACATTAATTACATCGAATGACGAGTGATTTTAGCATAAATTCCAAAATTTATACCATTTTAGGAAATGTATTTAGTTCTTATCTGACGCTCCGGGGCGCTCGTAACAATATCGTATATATTATTATGATGATTATAATTATTATTAACAATATTTATTATTAATAATAAGAAGTAATTGATTGGATGAGAATGGAGCTAAGGTTGGTAAGCTAACAGCTTTCTCTAAAAGTTAGAATGTAAAACTCATCACCGCATTGCATTATCTTTTGTACATTTGTTTGGTTTTCAAGCATTGTCATGTTTGATGTCATGAAGCTTGGTTAGGTTTGAAGCATTGATCATGTACTCATTATCTTCTTCTCCCTCATATTTGCTCATTTGAACAAGTTTCCTTTGAAATTATATTAAGTATCTTTGGTTTCTCAACGGTAGATTTAACAAATAATTACTAACTTGTATTACAATTTCGATGTCACAATTTGGGTTGTAAATTGTATCTTGTTATATATTAGGCAGTTGACCGAGACACGTTGAGTAAGAATTAATAAGCGCTGACCAAAGTACATTCATTGAGTATGTTAATCTAGCGATAACATAGAAGTGCCAAGGAAATATAGTTAGGAGATGGAAGACGATATAACAAGTATGCCCTAGAAGAAAAGCCCATTAGATGTCAGGCGAGGAAAGTACTACAGAGAGTTTAACTGTAAGATGACGCCAAATAACAGCCACTAGAGGATAATCGTCATAACCTCTTCCCCACGATTTACATCACTTGTTGCCTATAAATAGATGAAGATGGATCAACAACAGGAACAACACAATCAAACAAACATCTATCTTTCTTAGCATTAGACTGCTTTCCTTAGTCGTACTTGGCTTAGTAGCCAAGTATAACTTAAATTAGCGTAGCTTAGCATAGCACATCGTAGTTTATCCTCATGAATCAATAGATTGTTACTGCATTTTCCAATTGTATGAATATGGAGGTAATCATCCTTCCRTGTATTACAATTGTAGTCTGACCTTATCATTACTTTATTTCTCTTTTATCTTGTTTGTCCTTAACTTCAGCTTAATTTCACATCTGGTTTAATTTCCTACGTTTCAAACATTCTTTTTTGTATTTGCGATGTTAGGAGCCATTTTTAACGTTAGCAAGGTTATCTTTATAATCAGTAACAAGAGCGACATCCCCTATCGAACCAAAAACAACATTGGACGGTTGACTTATTGATGAAGTGCAAAATCATGGAGTCGGTGATTAAATATTTAGACGAATAGATTAAATTGAATGGTTTTAACCAACTAATTACTCACATTGACATAAAAAAAAGTAATATTGAAATAGATTACTATACAAAATTAACAGATAAAGATGAATTTAACTATTAGGGGGACTAATTTTTCTTTTTGGTACATTATCATTGACATGGTTTTTTTTTTTAATCTGATATGGAAGGATTGATTCCTTTTGTATTTGCTGGCTCTATTGTTGCAGGGTTGCACCAACATATTAATATTGTGTTGTTAGGATTTCTCTAAATTTAGTCTTTTTCAATTTGCTCATGTTTGTTTTCCATACATTTTCATTTCACAGGCAACCTTCAAAGATTTGATACAGATTTAAGGGCTATTCTAGTTGTGTTATACTTCCTCCGTTTTTTTTTTTTTTTACTTATATTCTTTTTATTTTTAGAAAGTTAAAAAATACTTACATATTTTCTTTTAATGGTAAATAGTTCCCACAAAAAATTACCACTATATCCTTATAAATATAATAAAATAATGTAAATCTCATTTGTATGTAGGGCCAATTTCGATCAACTTTTCTTCTTCAATCAATATTTTTTCTTTCCTCTTTATTATATACGAGTAATACTCATCTATTGGGGGTCCATTCACCTATTTTTCTCTCTTCATTCCCCGTGCACCACTAGTTAATTAGATGCGACTAAAAAAGAATGCAAGTAATGTTGCAACTTCATAGCCTGCCTTTTATAGGGTCTAAACATGTATCCTATTTGGAGTACAATTCATAGTCTGGCTTTTATAGGGTCTAATGTTGCATTTTAGATTACAAAGATTAAGATGAATCCAAATATTAAGGGGACTAATTTTATTTTTTTTGGTACAGTTGTGGTTGGAGGTTGGAGGGTGTGATAGGAGTATTTGGTTTCATGAGCCATGTTTCCTTGATTAAGGACTACTAATCTGTATGTTTAAGAGTTCAGCTGCATTCAAGATGTTTTAAGATACATGTTTTTTCAAGTCATAATTATCAAGCCATAATTTATGTTTAACTGGTTCAAGCTTGAAGCAATTTTGGGATATGGAAAGATTGATTCCTAACTTTTGAATTTGTTCTATTGTTGTTCCGGCAAAAAATTAATATTGTGTTGTTAGTCTTTCTCTAAGTTTAGTTTGTTTAGTTGATTATAAAAAGCTTGATTCCAATGCAAAAGCATATTAGCTCAATTGGTAGAGCAATGTGCAAATACACGTTAACGTAGGTTCAAATCTTACATAGACTAAATGATTGATTAGTATTATCTTTATGACAAAGTATTAGYTACATCAGATGCACAATAAATTTACTGTGCATCAGACTATAGTGACCCTTTTGGTTAATATAGTAACTCTTTTTATCAATATAGTGATCCTTATTATTTAGCACTATATTGATGTAAAGTGAAATGAGTCACTATATTGATATAAAAGGCCACTATATTGATATAAATGGTCACTATATACTTGATGCACAATAAAATTATTGTGCATCCGATGCGTACAATACCTTCTCAATTGATATTAGCATATTATGCGAAAGCATATTAGCTCAATTGGTAGAGCAATGTGCAAATACACATTAATGTAGGTTCAAATCTTATATAGACTAAATGATTGATTAGTATTATCTTTACATGTATGTTACACAGAATGCGATAAACAAACTCCACAAAAATGGATAAACCCTCTCAAATCAACAAAAAAACTGATAAAAAGATAAGAGACTACAAAATTCAGGCAAGTAAATAATGCTACCAAATTTTGAACGAATCGTGGGTGAAATATAGCAATTACAGGAGGTAATCCACAACAACATCAACTAAGGAAAGAAAAAGAAATCAGAATTACGAAGCAGAAATGACAAAATATTCACCGATATAAATTACATGTTAGGAATATAAGATAAGAAAAATATATCAAGTTTATTTTCCAAAAAAATAGGATATAATAGAATATTTTTAGTAGTTTGTTAAGATATTATATATCGTGGGAATATTATTAGATGTGTATAAATACCTATGAATTCATGAATAATAGAACGATCACAATTTATTTATGTTACAATTTTAAATGACAAGAAATCAACTCAAGGTAGCAAAAGACAAGAAATCATCACAGGTAATTACCTCCAACAATCGGTTATGCCCTTCGCTTAAGTGTCTAAATCAATTAATGTTGCAAAAATCTCCCCAACATGCATATCACATTAATGAGAATTCCACAATTTTGAATTTATGGTACTCTCTTTCTACAGTTTGTTTACATTATTCATCAAGTTATCAATATTGTTTGATGCCATTTTTTAATCTCATGTGTTGAACTCATATTTGTTTTTTGGATACAAAGAGTAAAGTTTATAAACGAAATATCTTCATGTACATAAAAAATAACTATTCATATGACATCTTGCTAAATTCTTCTAAATATTTAGCTTTATAATTTTTTATAAGTGTTGTATAAGTATTATCGTTTCAATACATGTATTTTTTGTATTGATAAACTGAGAAATTATAGTCCATATAGATATAAATTTAAAGGGATATAATAGTGCAAGTTGGAAAATATTTGGAAACTTTTTTTGACGAGAGAAATATTTGAAACTTTTAATTTAGTACATATTTCACATGAGTAAACTCAACTACTATGAGGAAAAAATCACAACTTTGCCACTATATATCCTTTTAAATCCATATCTTATATGTACTTTCCGAAATAAACTAGCTTAAACTAATTTTAGATAGATACGGTAGATTATATATCACATACGAAAGTAGAGTTCTTCCTAAAAAAAATTATCATTGATATCGTAATTATATATATCCCTTGATTATTCAAATTGTGAAGTTAATTAATTTTGATCAACTTTCCTGTGATCTGCTAAATACATTGAATCGTTCAATTGAAACAGAAGGTTGACAATAACAAATACAATGGCATTGCAGCAGCAAGAAGTTGATTACCAAGGTTCGATTCTTACTTTATTATTTTGCTTTCTCTTTTCATGCGCTAACCTTTTTTTTATTGTGATTATGATCGTGAATCTGATAGTGTTTGTGATCACCCTCTTGATCTAAGTTTTCACTGAATTTAAATCGTATTCGTGATTCAGTAATTAGGGTTTAGGTTTTTCAGGTTAAATAATTTTGGAAATTTTACGTATGTTTGCATAGTATAGTGGGATTGATGAAAAAAACATGGAGAGATTAAATATACCTGATTGTTTTCGAAATTTTGTGAATAACCCCATAACTTTTTTTTTAAATAACTCCATATTTGATCTCGTTATTGAAATCAACTCATTTGAACGGAATCTGTTTTGAATATAAGTTGGAATTTTGACATTTCAAATTGGGGTGATTTCAATAACAAGGCCAAATTGTGGGGTTTTTTCAAAAAAAAAATAAAATTATGGGAGTTATTAACAAAAATTGAAAAAATTGTGGGATAGTCACAAAATTTCCAATTAAATATACTCGAATTGTTCAACTATCTTCTTTCGTTTCAAATAATGACAACAGTACTTTTTTTTTCGCTCTAGCCATAAATGGGAATATTTTATAGTCCATTATTGCACGTATAAATTGGGTTAAAGTACGACGCATAATATTGTAGAACTAACTGGAGGAAGTATATACGAGTTAGGTTACTTGTGAGATTATTCATTCGTGTTTTTTATCATGTTAGTCCCCGGCGAAGGCTGCGAAGAGGCGTTTATATATTGGCGCAGAGGGGGTGTTCATATAGTCGCAATTCTCTGGGAGTGGTGAGCTTGTGTTGGAATGCTTCGGATCAACAGGGTTGGAAGTCCCTGTAAATGCCCTGAGTTTGTGGTTTTGCTATTACGAAAGATGATATGTCATGTATGCAAGCCTTAACACCAAGAAAGAGTACGCTGCCATCTTTGCACTCGATGCCAAGGTCACTCCTGGGTGCTTGATATGCTAAACAACTTGGCGTTCGGATCGATGCCGTGCTATGAGAATGACTATTTTCCTCGTGCTAAAGCATTTCTCTCCACAATGTCCACATCTAGAGCCTCCTTATAGTTGTTATTAGCTCGTCTTTTGTTTAAAGACGCGTTTTGTGGGTTTGGTTTGGTTTTAGGAGGATAGTCTTCAGTTTGTGTATTCGAATAATCACTGTCGTACGTTAGGTGGGGTTCCTATATAGCAACATTATTAAAAACTCATCATTACTTGGATGAACTTTAAACCGTAACTTCATATATGAGTCCGAATTCGAAGCCAACACCATTGCACTAAACTTTGCATCCTAAACTTTAGACCGATTGATCCCTCGTTGCCAACCACTCAATTGGTGTAATTAGACCATGATGCGACGTGCTTGAGGGCAACCCGAAACCCTACTAATTAATTAGACTCTAATCATAAATTGAAAAATCCTACATAATTAAGATCTCAATCATACACACCCTCAATCCGTCATATAGATTATTATTGTTATTAAATTAAGGGAGGAGCCAGAAAAATAAATATAAACTAAGTATCCCTATTCATTTTGTAAAAGCAATTTTTAAAATAGATTTTCGGCTCAAACGAAGCAGAAAAAGAAACAAATAAAGTATACAACAACCATAAGGACCTTGCTAAGTTGCTAGTTGCGAGACAAATAAAGATAGATGAAGAAAACGTACAACCAAAAAAAGGCTAAATGACTAGCGCAAAAAAAAATTGCATATCATAATGATTTTTTGGGTTTGAGAACCGAGATGAATACTATGGCTTTGGGAGTGGTCTATTTATAGCCTGCATGCAATTACCATTGCACAACCATTCCAATGGTTATAGCAAGTAGCTAGGGCTTTGAAATTTGCAAACTAGTCCCTAGCTACAACCATTGCACATGCCTAGTATAAACTAGTTAGCCCCGTGCATTGCACGATTTATATAGTTTGTTTTTTTTTCAAAATGAAAAATTAAAGGAAACATACAATTTACAACCAAAAACGTACTCCGTAAGTTCCGTACACATATTCAAATTTCAAAATAAAACCATTTAATAAGGTGTGTTATTTTACAACTTATAGCCGCTTAATGTTTAACAATAATTAAATCGTAGTAATATGAATATTTTCCGAAAAAACTTGTTTTGAGTGTATTAATGAAATACCAGTCAAAGCTCTAAATATTCAAATCATTCATGTATCATCGAACCAGAATTAAATCATTATATAATTTCAGATCAACGTCTCGATTTAAATAAATTTTGAATTACCCGAATTAAAACATAATGTTTAAAAATAAAAGTATTCAAAATTAAAGTTAAACCTTATCTATTTCCAAAGCATATTTATTAACTTATAATTTATTATATTTTTCATATTTTATTCAATCATTAAATACGGGATGGAGGGAAAAATAGAAAGGTGTGAATTGTTTTAGTATAGTGTATATAGATATGTTGAAGAAAAATTATCAATTATCATAGTTTGAGCCTTTGAGGATTCGATGAACATTTACTTTGTTTTTTTTCTTGTTTATAAATTATCATTGTGCTGGTAAATTCTAAATTTAGCACTCACACAACTTTAAAGTTTATTGAAATGGTTATAACCTCGATCGACTTGCTAATTAAGTGCACACAAGAATCAATTATATTATTGACTGCCATAAATCGTGTGAGTGGTACCGTACCAATTAGGTTAATCTTGAATACGTAAAGTCACTTGCACACTAAAATCCACAAAAAAATCTACCAAGATGAGTTTCAGTTGAGTGTCCCATTGACGGGCTCTTTACTGGATAGAAATAAAAATAATCAAAACAAATCAAACAATAGTTGTGAAAGCACAAAAACTAATGAAAGTTCTCTTTGATAACATGTACTGATGATTTGATTACATTGTTGATTTGTTGTGAAAGCAGAATGACAACTAAACAGTCTGAACAAAAACAAACACAAACGAAGACGATCATTCCGAAACCAAACCAAGCGACAAAACGCATCTTCTAGCTCGCGGATGTCAGATTGTGGAGAAATGCCTTAGCACGAGGAAAATAGTCATTCTCATAGCCAGCATCGATATGGACGCCAAGTTGTTTGGCATAATCAAGCACCTCGGGAGCGACCTTGGCACGGAGTGCGAAGATGGCAGCGTACTCTTTGTTGGTGTTAAGGCTTGCATACAGAACATCATCTTTGGTAACGGCAAAACCAAAATTCACAGCATTTATAGGGACTTCCAACCCTGTTGATTTGAAGCATTCCAACACAAGCTCCAGTGCTCCCAGAGAATTTACGACTATATGAACGCCCCCTTTGCCCGAATACAGAACCGGCTTCTTCGCGCCTTCACCGGGGACTAACATGGGGCTGCGTTCTGCCACATTCAAAATTAAAAATCTCAGAGAAGTGTGAATAAATAAATACTACTGTACTCCATAACTTAAAGAAAAGAACCCTAATTACTGAATCAAGAATGCCTTTTGCAATTAGTGAAACCCTTGAAGAATTCTTTAACCCAAAAAAAAAAAAAACAAAAACTAATTACTGAATGAATAATACGTTCTGCGATTAGTGAAGCCCTTTCAGAATTCTTTAATAAAAAAGCAAAACCCTAATTACAGAATCAAGAATAAGTTTTGCAATTAGTAAAGGCGTAAAGCCCTCTCAGAATTCTTTAACAAAAATTAAAACCCTAATAACTGAATCACAAATACGTTATGCAATTAGCGATCACAAATTCACAATCACATTCGCAATAATATACAGGTGAATCGAAAAGGCAGAAAACCTAAAAGAAAACACCGAAACAGCGTAAGAAATCGAACCTTCGTGGTCAAATTCTTCCTGCAGTGGCAGTGGAAGTGGCGCCATTGTATTTGCTATCGCAGACATTCAGCTTCAATTGAAAAGATTAAATTTAATTTAGCAAGAAGAAATCAAACCAATTAATCATAATTAATTTCACAAATTGAATATATAAACACGATATCGATGATAATTTGCTATATACGATGAAATTTGAAGATTAAATAAACTAACAATGCGATTGAATGATTGATTGAGATGAGAAAGTGACTTACCTCTGAACCTTTGCTTCCTGGTGATCGGAGAAAAGAGAGAAAACGATTGTAGGGAGACAAAAGTCGAGTCTCGAATTTTAGAGAGAGAAAAAAAGGATATAGAGAGGAGATGAGGACCCCCAATATTTATAGTAACTGGATTAATTTCACTTGCGATGCACTTTTTGATTTAATCTTATTTTTATAAATATTTTTATACTTATTGATATAATTTTAAGATATAATTTTTAAGATATAATTGTTACCTAGTTTTTTTATTTATTTAATCTTAACAGTAAGATATGATATTTATTATAATACTGTTGATAAAATAATTAGGATATAATAGTTGTTATCTAGTATTTTAATTTAATATTTTATTTACAATAAGTTATATCTATATAGTATTTTTTTATTAAATTTAATATATTTTTTTCGATAACTAAGGATAATGAAAAAAATTAATTTAATGTAATTTTTATTAGAATTATGATGTGATCGGTGCTTTTGACATATTTTTATTTTTAAACAAGAGGCCAAGCCATAAGCATTAATGACATCAACCGTTTTTTTCTTTATTGGTATTTATTAGTATTTAGATAAGTTTTACAGTTAAGAATATATATAACTAGGTTCATATGAGAAGAACTTTAATTTCAACCATAAAAATCAATCTGAAATAATCTCCACCATACATTTTTTATAAATAATTTTTAAAAAATCTGATCATTATCTTCCGACAATCCCGCATTTATCTATCCCCCGTCACGCGACCACTTGCCACCCCCGGCCCACCATCGCCACCCAACCACCATCGTCACCCCCACCATCCCCTCGTCAAACCCTAACAACCCTGCCACCTCGTCAAACTAACCTAAGCCACCACTGCACTCAAGCCACCCTTATTCGAACCTTAGCTATCAGCCACCCATGCGAAGTTGCGAACCCCCCCATCCCCTTTGAACCTAACCACCTTCGAACTCAATTTGAACCACCCCATCCAAATCAATATTSGAAACCCCTTCAAACCYCAAATCAATTTTCGAATCTCAAATTCTCTTCGAACCCAAAATCAATTTTCGAATCCCAAATCAAATTTAGAATGAATTTTCGAATCAATTTTCGAAATTAATTGATGGTTTGAAGATGGGAGGCGAGTGAGGGTAGCGTGTGGTTCACGGTGGTGGTTGAGTTGTCAAAGTTTGGTGAATGGTGGTGGGAGGCGTTGCTGGGCGAGCGAGGAGGAGGAGGAGGAGCGAAGGGGATGGGGGAATGGCGAGGTAGCAAGGGAATGGCGAGGAGAAGCAGGGGAAGAAATGGAGTAAAGAGAAGAAAGAGAAAAGAGTTGGTAAGCCGTGAAAGACGAAGAAAGAGGAAAGAAAAAAAACACTCGCGGGCCCCACATGTAACGGCTTTGTTAACGTCGAATGCCATAAGGTACCGTACCGATCCACTAAATTAAGAATTTGCAAACCTAGGTATTTAAGTAAAATAAATCTAAAATTAGGTATTTATTTTCAATTTTTTTTCAAACCTAGGTATTTATCCTCAAAAAATCCTTAAAAATATATTGAGATATGGATATAGTTTTGTTGTTCTCTAGATTTAATTTAAAATTAAGTGAGATGGAATATAATTGTTGTTTTGGATATAGTTTTTTTTAATTTTTTTAATTACTTTTATTCATATAATTGTTTTTTGTAGATTTAATTTAAGATAGAGTGAGTTGGCGATTTGGCATATAGTGATCTTTTTTTTTTTTTT
>SNQN01000472.1:7295-25058 GCA_008642245.1 Bassia scoparia
CGAGCAAACAAAGCGTACAAGTCCCAAGGCAAGGCTAAAATCCTTTTGTTGCAAGCCAGTCATAGAGCCGATGAGAAATAATAGTCCAAGAATGTCTAATACCTCGAGATTCATTCGAAATAGTTGAACAGACATTCCTATTAACTTGCTAAATGCTGGGAACTTTTCATTTCCAATGGCATTTTCATCTTCTTCRCTGTCAGAGGCAGAGCATTTCATTTCATAAAGCTCAATGCTTGCTAAAATTGAAAGCCATGGATGAATATGCATTTCTCCATCACTAGACACGTGAAGAGAGACCATCTCTTCCATTGAATGTTTAAACAGGCATCTAGATCCCAATCCCAGTATCACATCAGGTAGCCATTGCTTAGCTAGATTGACCAGACGAGCTGCATAATTAGATCCAGAGTATAGCTCAATTGAAGCGATAAGATCAAGAAGAAGGTTGGCAACTTCATAGACTTCTTGCGGAACAGGTGAATCTTCATTTGTTTTAGCAAGAAACACATTAAGCAACTTAGAAGCATAAGTGAAAGAACTCTTTAGGCACAAATGGAGATCTTTCAGTTGTTCTTCCTGGAACTTCGATTCATCATGAAAATTCCGCTTTAAGACAGAGATCATGTTCTGCATATATGCAATAATGAAACTCAAAACCCTCTGTCTGCTGCTGTCAGAAAGAAGAAAGTCCATTGCTGCAACATCAATAATGAACTTCAGTATTGCTGCACAAATCTTCACCGAATTCAACATACTTCTGTGGTACAAAAAGGGGGAACCTGCAAATTCAACATTTTTCAGAAAGCTTAGTTGATGCTGCACGCTGAAGGATCATAACTTTGTAACAGATGGAAAACAAGAAATCCAATGAACGATGGTTTAAGATAAAAAAAAAAAAAGGCAGTGCCAATAGATAAGTAAAACAATAAATGTGGGACATCAACTACAAGTCTACAATGAGAAATTTTACGGAGTATAATACAGTATAGCACCCAAAATATTGCAAATAGTGCTTAAACTGAAACTACAATAACAAATTTTAGGAATGGCCAATTTATGGTGATCTAGATCTCTGTTTCCTATCTGCTTTTATCCTGGCAAGCAAATTAGGAATTAAACTCGATACAGAGCACATCAGAGTAATTACTGTAGTCATTAAATACAGCCTACAAAACGAGTAAATATAAACGTCGATTATCTTTCACGTTGCTTACCATCATCATCGTCATCAGTACAAAAGGCATCTATGTGAGAGTCTGCTTGCTTTTGCCTGCGCAGCTGGACAGCCATTTTGTTACATTGMTTGCATCCTGATGACATTGAATCAACTTTTGCCAAACCACCAGCATTAAGTAGTTTTTCTATACAATTGAGTAGATGATCCAATGTCTCATCAACAAGTGTTTGCTGAAAAGGGAGAAGACATATTTGCAAAACAACCATCAAATTCTTTGTATTGGACGATTGGAGCAGCTAAGCTAAAAGACAATTGACCAAGTACTCATGCATTTATGTTAAACATTTAAACAGATAGCCCTTTGACTCAAAGCTTGGACAAGGTCACAGAAAAATGTTAAAAATTAAGAACCTCTTYAAATAACGAGAGAAAATTTCGCACAATTATCACTTAAAGACTATCATTTAAAGACAGCAAATAAAAAACATGTTGCRAAAATTAGATCCAACAATAACCTTKGAAATGTAATTGCATATTAAAGAAGGGAGTGAGCTTATTATACTTGCCTTCTCCACCGTTGAATCTSGCTCATGATTCCCTCTGTCACTTTTGTCATCAACATTGTTGACACTAAYATGTTGAAGGGTCAAGCGCAGTGAAAGAGCCATATATGCATCAATCAATAATGCCTCCATAAAGCCACAACAGATACTATGCCCAATGCTTATTTCAGATATGACCTTCAAGGCAACAATTACCGTTTTTAAGTTCTTGGATTTGAACAAAGCTTTTCGGCTGATCTCTGATGCTAAGAGATCTTTTAATTGCCATGCTATTCCTACAGAAATTTGGTAACTATGCTTGAATGCTAATGGTCCTTCTCCGCTTACAGTTTTATCTTTTCCTGATTTACTAGTGAGTCTACTTTTCTTCCTCTTCGCAGATGGTGTTATCTCCCTAGGTATTTCAATGCTGAAATACTCGTTACACCTGATAGCTGTGTCTTGCAAAAGCCTTGAAAGAGCCTCAAACATACTGTCAAACCATTTGCAAGATAAAACCAGTTCATGTGCAGAACGCACTTCAGCTTGCTTTTCTTCATTTTTATGCAAACCACGACAGTTTGAGACTACAGATAAGCATTCTTTCAATAGTCCAGTAGCACCAACAGGAGAGACAATGGAAATAATATCAAACAAAGAGGATTCAGCATTCCCCAGCTTGGACGCAGCCAACAAACCCTTAAGTTTTTCGCCTGAATACAGTTCCTTTAGGGGCTCTCTGCAATATGATTCACTCACTAAGTTCCTGCAAAGGTGGCCTAAGGCCAAAAAGATCCCCTTAACATGATCAGCATCAAGTTTATCAGATGACAGGACTATATTAGTAAGAACTCTGACTAGTTSCATAAGAGAYTTTGAAGATGCCCCTTCTGGCACAAGAAACTCGCAGAACCTTGCACCAGCCATAGGAGATCTTTTTATAAGTGTGATAGTGCGATTGCATGCTTCTGCTACGTTGAGCTTCGTTGGGAAGTAAGATGGTAGGAGAAGCCGAACAATCTTTTGAGCAACAGGTGGTTGATCATTTGCAAGAGTGGTTAGTAAATTATCCAAATTGACCACCTGCAGCATAAAACACAACAGCATTGGCTAACCAGGAAAGAGAYACATAGATTGTAGTTACTAGGAAAAATTGTTGATGTACATAAGTCAGCACGCTTCTTACCTTGATAAACTGGAACCCTCGAATATCCATAATTAGTAGCAGGAGATCAGCCATAGCAATTCGAATAGAGAGAACTGAATCCTTCATCATGTTATGCAATCTTGGTAAGAGAACTTTGAGGAGTTCATGAGYTTGAGGATTGCCCATCAAATAACTGATGCCATTCAATGTGGAGAGTCTAACCTCATTGGATATATCATGAGACATATCATCAAAAATGATAGAACTAATTTTTGTGATAGTCGAGGGAGGAATAATTTCCCAAAACAAACGAAGGATACGACAACAACCTTCAACTGCAACTACCCTTACATCTGGACAATCATCTTTAAGTAACTTCTCCAACAAAAAGATTTGTTTTTCAAGCAATGTATCCTTAGCCTCTTTTGAAGCATCTGGATCTTCAAGAGGGAACATGTCCAAAAGTAAGTGAAGAGCATTTTGTCGAACATTTGAATTGGCAACCTGCAACAGTAAAATGTATTTGAAACGAACCAAATCTCAAAGATATCATTAATCAGTTCTTCAATAATCACAACATGGACACCCGTCTTCCCTTAGACTATTATGCTTCAGCAAAATAATTGCATAGAACTCMGCAATTAAGCTCAACAAAGTTCAGATWACAACACAATAACTTCCAGCAATCTAATGATACCGGGCATTGTACTAATTCAAACTTTTATACTACTTCATATTATTCAGAACTATATTAGATATTTAGATCATTCACCAATTACCTACAAACATCTTAATCGTACATTGGTATGTACTTCATCCAATAATCTAATTGTTCAAATTCTCAATTACTAAGGATAAGGAATGATTTCAATAATAAAAGTAACAACCTTCAATTACAAGGTTCATTCTCAGTTCCCACTCTACCAACAGTCCATCAATAGATCAAGTAAGAGCATTTAAGACAGTACTCTCAATAAAGATAAAGTAACAAMCTATTTGAGACAATTCAAATTACTCTAARTAGCTGGTGTTTCTAAAGCAACGAAATAGCATAYAAATTACCTGCAAAGACCTGAATATGACAGGCTCGGCGAGTCGAAAGAGGATCTTCTCAACTCCATCAGTAGTCCTCTGATTGATAAACCCTCCTAAAACGCGGCGAATTGAAGCTGCAAATGTAGCAGAGCCTGCAAAAGTTGCACCCTCAATCAAAACCTACAAAAAGCCATCTTCAATTTCTCTCCTAAGATCGCCCTCAGCTCTTTCCACCACTCTAAACAAAATCTCTCCCATACCCTCCACATTGATTCCTCCCAAAGGGAATTTGTGATTTGATCATTGCAACACTTCCCTTCAACAATGAGGGGTTAAACCGAACAAAAGGCGATGAACCGACCTTACCATTCATCAGGTCCTTCAAAGGTAAAGAGGGGTTATCACACATGGTTTAAGCAACAGCTTTAAAATCCTCAATGCTCTCGTACTCAAAATCAAACAACACAAAAACTTCTCTTGAACACAGACCCGTGAATATAATCTTTTTTCGCACGTTAAAGACCTCGAAACGAAAAGGGGAGAAATGAGAGATCAGGCAACTCTCTTCCAACAAGCTCTCTTTCACACAAACTCAACACAACGTAGCAATCTCAGACCAAACACATTATCATTCTCAAAAGGATCAATTGTCATGCAATTCTCTTACTGAAGGGGAACAAATTTCAGTAAGAGGCATTTTTGAGGTGTTTACGTAACAAATAAGGGGCAATGTAAGCATAAATTTGAAGATTTTGAAGATGGGATTTTTGTTGAGGGGGTTCTTCAATTTGAGAAGATGGGTTTCGAGAAGATCTTCTGGGTTTTTTTGCAGGGGGGGAAGGAGGGGTTCTAGGGTTAGATGGGGTTTTGAAGGAAGTAATTGAACGACAAATGGAAGAGTGAAGAGAGAGTGGGAGAGAAGAAGAGAGGTCTGAAGAAGGTTTAATGGAGTGAATTAGGGTTTTGAGAGATGGTTTTGCTGATTTGAGAGAGAGATTTCGGGTTGATTCCAGAAATGAATCTGCTGAATTTCGCAGAGAAGAACGAAGCCTTTTCTCCATTTTTGGGAATGAGAGAGAAAGAGGAAAAGGGGAGAGAAGGAAATCAATTTGAATGGAGGATTATGGCGCTCAATTTTGACATATACCGAGTACTTCTACCTCAAATGGAATGAAAAAATTACAACATTTTGAAAATCATTGATACATTTCTTGCATAGTTGCATACAACATAAGTTTTTCTGTTTTCATTATTGGTTTTTACTACTCCATTCGTTTCAGTTTATTTTCCACACATAAGCTCAATAGAATTTTATCTTGGTCACTTTTAAATCATTCTTTCGATGTAGGACACATAAGAAGTATTGTCTTTAACAATTCCACGAAAGAATGGACTTGGGGTAAATTGTGGCTGGAGAAAACCAACTTAGAACAGAAGTAATTTTTTCGGCAAATGCTTTGGATATTGCCTTAGCTTGGGCCTCAACCCTCAATATCTAGGATAAGGTAATTAATGTAAAGGCTTCCTTTTTCTTGGAGGGAGCTTGGTTGAGTAGGTTGACACGTGACACTCATCATACTCCACCATCTTCTAAACTGCAACAGATCAAGGATTATGTTCCAAGCAGAAGAATTGCACTTCAAAAGGAGATTACATCTTTAGTACAATATGAAATTATGAAGTAATTGAAAGCTATAAATAACAATTTGATACAAATCAATTCTAATTTCACCTTTCAGGCTATTAAGCTATTTCAAGATTACTTGTTGACTTTTATAGTTTTATGCATTAAATATATTTCACATATACATATATACAAGGTGTATTAGCCAATCACACACAAAAAAACATATAATAGAGCGTTAAAGTAACTAATGTTCGTAATAACATTATCTAATACCGTAGAAGATTTACAAAATACTTTGTGTATGTCGAAAATCTCACGAATGATTTTTTAATATAAAAAGGTACATGAGTGAGCCCTGTAATAATTTTATCTCGGTATAACATCACAAGGGGAGGAGGGATAAATAGATAATACCCCGACGGCCAAGCCTAATGTTGGAGTGAGGTTCAATCTCTAACCTATGATAAGAAAGGTGGTGAAAGCTCAGCTCCCACCGAGCTGAACCCATTCCTCAAGACCACGTACATGATATAACTTGTGTATGTGTAGTCTTATCCAGTTATCCTCGTTGATGCAATGGGTGTCGTCTCCTCTGTTTAATGGATTAAGCTAGTTATCATCCTTATATAAAAAAACTTATCAATTTTGCTTCTTATAGAACTTATTATTGTACTAGGACTTTTAGGCTCCGTTTGTTTTGAAGGAAAACAATTTTCATGGAAAATCATTTTCTAGGAAAAACATTTTTCAATGGAAAATATTGACTTAAAAAAAGTTTTCCTTTGTTTGTTTGATTAGAGGAAAACTCATGAAAGAAATGAAAAATGAAATACCTGGCCAATCTATTTCTCACCTAAGGAGCTTTGTGACTTTTGAAAAGTCACATATACCAACTTATTTGATACAAAATTTATACTTGTGTATTTAATTAATTAAAAATTTATAAAAGTTCACAAAATAAATAGCTTGTTCATGGGAAAAGTCATCAACAGAGTAAGACTTTGTTTTCATCAACTGAAATTTGCTAAACTGAACTTAGGTCCTGTTTTCGTCAACTTATTTCAGTTTAGAAAAAATAAATTCAGTTCAGTAAAAATAAGTTTAATTCGGTAAAAATAAGTTCAATCCTTAAGAAATTTATTAAGGTTTCATTCAGTAAAAATAAGTTCAGTTCAGTAAAAATAAGTTCAATTCGACAAAATTCAGTTGCGAGAACAAAGCCTTTATTTTTAATGAACTGAACTTATTTTTACCGAACTGGACTTATTAGTACTTAACTAAACTGAACTTCTTTTTATTAAAACCTTAACAAATTTCTTAAGAATTGAACTTGTTGTAGCAAGTGAAACGTGGCAGACTACAATATCTCCTCAGCTTCTGGGTTGAAAAAGAGGTGATGCTTCCTGTCGATGCTATTTCGGGAGAGCTGACCTTTGTTAAACAAATGCTACTTCGGTAGATCCTATCACTAGTCAACGTCTTAGCACTTCTTGCTGCTTAGCGTCTCCACGTGCTACGACTTTCTGGCACTTGTACAAAGGAGAATAATCATATTCGGATTATCTTCCCTCCGACGCTTAAGTACGAGTTTAAGGGAATGTATAGTGCTAGCTAGAGAGAGAAAGCAGAGAGTGATGCTCTCAAGTTGGTTTGTGGTGTATTAATTGAAAGAGCTAACGTGTTCAATAAATGTTTCGGGGTATTTATAGGCAATCCCTCAAAACTTTTGTTAACCTTGAATTGATACACCATAGATCATCCATTTCTACTGTTTTAGCGTACGAACGTCTGCCTTTTGACCCATTTCGGATCAGATTAATCTTATACGTAACGTTTTTCACGTAGATCGCTTTTATCCAATATAAGTTGGACACGTGGCCAAGGGTTTTCCTTGACACATCAGAACTTATTTTTACAAAATTGAATTTTTACTACAGAACTAAACTTATTTTTACTGAAACTTATTGAAATAAGCTGACGAAAATACGACATAAGTTAGTACAAGATTGTTTGATAATTAGCAAAATTAGGTCTTTGAGATATACTAATGCATTGTTCTTCTGGGCATATTTTTAGCATATTTCAATTCAGTAAACAACTACAAACAACCCATAAATTAAAGATGTAATACAAATAAAATTTAATTTGGCTTGTTTCTCGGTCACTGAATTTTGCTCGACTGAACTGCAACTTATTTAATGAAACTTTAACAAATTTTTAAGGTTGAACTTATTTTTACTGAACTATTTTTATGAACTGAACTTATTACTAATGAACTGAACTTATTTTTTACTGAAATTTATCTAAATGGTTGACAGAAATAGGGTCTTAGTACTAACGTTTGTAAACACAACGAATAACTAATTGATGTTTAAACAAATATCTTAGTTGACAGCACGCATAGCGTGCAAAAGTACTACATAGAACATAAGTCGACATTGTTCGTTTTGAATTTATTATTTCCCTTGAATTTTTTCTTTTTTAATGGATTTAATTGTATGTTATTTTTAACTGGTATTTTTCTTTTAAATTGTTCTGTTCATCTAAATTTTTAAACTTAGTATTTTTTCTAAACAATCTAAACTGATCTGAGTTTTTAATTTTAAAAGTAACATTATAGATTTGTTACAGTGAACTTAGCTAAATATCCCAATAGCTTCTAATTAATACTAGTTTTATTGTGCAACGCGATGCGGCTTGTATTATGAAATTGTACTCGTTTTTATCAAAAATGATTATAGGTATGTATCATAATAAAGGTTTATAGCTATTAGCAAACAATTGTATCTGAATTCTAATATTTTGTAAATAATTATGTCTTTAAAGTTGAAATTCAAATAAAACAGTAATGTTTAATACAATTTGAAATAATGTTCACTGTTTTAATGTTTTGAAACTATTATCACATAATAAATGCAATTTTCATATTTAATCCACAATTAGTAAAGGGGATAATTTAGGCACACTCAATTCATAATTTTTACAATTTTCATTAAGGTAATAAAAGTCTTTTAAGAGGGGGACACATCTGCCTCCCCCTTCCTTATATATAGAGATTCATTCCTTATTACCTACAGTTAACACGTACTTTTTGAATTTCATTGATATGTGTTTCATATTGATTAAAAAAGATCTATTATGACTAGTTCTTTGGGTTTGAATTACGGCTCGATTTGATTGGCTAAATTTTTCCAATTTTACAATGATTTTCATAATTAAAATAATTTTACAATGGAGAAACAATTTTCCATTGTTTGGTTGCATATACAAAGTAAGAAATGGAAAAAAAAAGGAGGTATTTGAAGGGAGGAGTGGTACATAGATAAGAAGGAAAATATTTTCCATCATTGCCAAGGAAATTTTTACTTACTCTCAGAAAAAGTTTTACATGTTTTAATCTACCAACATAAATTATTGGGAAAGAAATGAAGAATCACTTTTTTGAAAAATGTTCTACGCTCTAGCAAATGAGTCCTAAGCTAAACAAAAAATAAAATTTAAAAAAGAAATCGAATGAATGTCAGTTTTAACTGAATTAAATTAAAGTTGAGATGAAATAATATATATTGGCATCTGAATTGAAATTGCTAGAATATGCCCGAAGAACATGCATTAGTATATATCTCAAAGACAATTTTGCTAAATTAGTTACCATAAGCACTCAGATCTTGTACTCTTATAATCTAATGTCGTATTTTCGTCAGCTTATTTTATAGTTTCAGTAAAAAATAAGATTATTGGCTATCTGTTATAGTAGAAAAAATTTTACGATCTTCTGTTAATACAGAATAAATGACCTCTGATGTGACTACGACAGAAGAGAAAACCCTTGGCTCCAAGCCAACAGTGTAACAATTTATATAGTTTGTATGAACCATATTTACAACGATATATTCGTCGATATATAGACTCTCAGTATAAGGTTAATACAAAATAAGCGATTAAATCAAGGTGTAATACTACCATAAATATGGGTATCACAAAGGCATTGAGGATATCCCAGACAGTATTAGAAATACATCCTTAAATATCAATCTTAGTACGCTAATTGAAATAAAACTTTCTAAAATGTTATGATTGACATCGCACGTGTATTGAATAAGCAATGATAATAATGGGTGGTATAAACGAGTCAAATTCCAGGTTAACAAAAAGAAAGCGTTATATAGGAAAGGGATTATGCACGTTTAATATAATATACACCAGCAAAAATGAGAATTATACTTAAATGTTTACTGATTGTTAAAACTATTTTGCATAAATCTTTCTTTAAAGTACGTACAAATTAAAGTTGCAACTAATTGATACGAGAAAGTATGAAGTTTCCAGAACACTTTAACCTTGAAACCAACGTTAGCCTTCTTTCAATTAATAACACACACTTGAAGGGCATCACTCTCTGCTTTCTCTCTCCATACTAAGACTAATACATTCCTTAAACTCGTACTTAAATGGCCGTCGAGAGGGGGAAGATAATCCGAATAACGATTATTTCTTGGTAACAAAAGTGCCAGAAAGTCAGTAGCACGTGGAGTACGAGCATAAGTTACCAGACAAAGAAGCTGCTAAGCCACGTTGACTATGATGGATCTACAGAAGTAACATTACCTTCTTAAAAAACCAAAGCTCCAGCTCTCCCGAACCTTAGCAATGACAGTAAGCACACACTCTTTTTCAACACAGAAAGCCACTGAGAAGTAACTTGTAGTCCTGCCCCACGTCTTTCAACTTGACTCACACAACGTTTCAACTTCTTAAGAAATTTTGTTAAGGTTTTCTAAATAAACAAGAAGTTCAGATTTATTAAACGTACTAATAAGATCAGCTCGGCTCACACTCACCGTTTTCACCAACAGTTCCCCCCAAAAAATATACCAGACAATTATAGTATGACTGAGGCACTAAGGTGCAGTGTCAACTAGCCCGTGATTTCAGAAAAATGTATGAAATTTAACAGTGATGGACAACAATGAAATTGTAAAAAAGCAAATAGAAAGAAAAGGGAGGTAAGTAATTTTGTGGAATTGAACTCATTGAAAACAACCAAATGATATTATTATTTGGAATCATAATAAAGGGCTTGTTTCTTTTTCTGTCTATTGTGGGGGAGCATAACTCTTAAAAACTCGGTATTTTTCGGCTCCGAGTTTGGACTTAATTTTACCTGGAACTGAAAACTTATTTTACCCTCCCGAATGTAAACTTTGCTAATAAAAATACATTTTCACTTAAGAGACTGATTGATAACTTCATTTTCCTACTAATACTTCTAGCAATCGGATTTAATACGCTCTCTAACATTATTTAACTTGCGACACCTCAATTTAAATTGTTTTTCTAAAACGAAATACGCCAGTTTGATTCAGAAAAAGCGATACCTAGATCGTATGTCAGGTTTAGCCAAACAGTGATTTTACCACAAGTTAGAAATCTCGATTTGTTTAATTCCTTTCAACGACAAAGTCTTAACTCTGGGTGATAATTACTGTCGGTTGTTATTATTTCACCACCACTAGAAGAATATAGACTAATTAGATTTAATCGCTGTTGTATTTATTATATTAAACAATTTTTTAAATTATTATACACACACAAGGATATATCGCAGAAAATAGTTTTTAGAGAATTCATTGGTATTCAAACATATTGTAATCGTTATAGACTTAGTATTGACTTTTCGAAGGAAGTTCACAAGGGACTATTTCTAACTTTACTGTCTAAACAATCAAGCTTTAAAAAAACTTCCTGTCGAGGAAGTATCTTCTCAATGAACATTGCACATGCGCCAACCAGAGGTACCTCAATATCTAGGTTTAGTACCATTCTAGGCTAGTCGCTCTATTTCTTTTCATTCTTCATGAAGTTTCTTCCATTTATCATACACTAGGAAGACTTTCTTTTGTAACTGTCAATTTATTCCAAATAAATGTTTTTTCCAGAAATGAACTGATTTCCAATGAAAATTGTTTTTCCTTCAAAACAACGGAGCCTAAAATCCTAGTACCAATAATAAGTTCTATAAGAGGCAAAATTGATAAGTTTTTTTATATAAGATGAACTAGCTAAATCCATTAACAGGGAGACGACACCCACCTCTCTCCTTTTATCTATTACCGAGGATAACTGGAATAAAGACTACACTAATACCACAAGTTTCTAGGTTATACGTGGTCTTGACATGGGTAGCCGTGGAATTGTGTTTAGCAATGTCAGTACTGCCTTACCACTTTTCTTCATTCAAATAGGTTAGGATTGATACAGTACCTCACCCTAACATGAGGCTTGCCGTCGTGGCGGTATTATTATTTATCCCTCCTCCCTTGTTGATGTTTACTTGACCGAGATAAATTACACGATCGGCTCACTCATGTACCCTTTATATTAAAAAATCCATTTCGTAGATTTTCGACATTACACAAAGTATTTTTGTAAATCTTCTACGTATTAGATATTATAACGAACATTAGTTACTTTAACGCTCTATTATTATTTTTGGTGTGTGTGATGGCTAATACACCTTGTATATTATGTATATGTGAAATATATTTAATGCATAAACTATAAAAGTTCAACAAGTAATGTCTTGAAATACGCCTTACATAGCCTGATAAAGGTCAGATAATTTTATGAATGTTTATTGTACACAAATTTATTTATAAACGCTAATTATCACTCTAAACATTCATAATCCTATTCATTTTTGTTACTAAAGAGATGTAATTCTCCTTTTGAGTGCAATTCTTAACTGCTTCTGGAACAATACAATCTGTGCATACTCGTAGCAGTTTAGAAGATGCATGAGTATGAGCATTGCAAGATGTGCCTACGTCGATGCAACCTAGCTCAATCCACAAGCTTCCTCCAAGAAAAAGGAGCCTTAGATTCATAAAATTTACCTTAATTATCTCTAAGATGTAGTTGTACGGTGTAGAAGCCCAAGTCTAGGAAAGAGCAATACCCAAATGCTTTGCACGAACAAAATTTGACATTACCATTTGTCTAAGTGTTTCTCCACGCCACAATTTACCCCCAAGTCCATTCTTCGGGTGGAATTGTTAAAGACAAATAACTTCTCACTAGATGTCTCTCTACATTCGTAAGAAAAAATGATTTAAAATGTGACCAAGATAAAATTCTATTGAGCTTATGTGTGAGAATAAACTGAACGAATGGAAGTAGTAAAAACCTAATAATGAAACAGAAAAACTTATGTTGTATGCAACTTATGCAAGAAATTGTATAATGATTTTCAAAATGTTAGTAATTTTCATTCCATTTGAGGTAGAAGTACTCGGTATATGTCCATAAATTGGCGCCATTCAACTCCATTCAAATTGATTCCTTCTCTTCCACCTTTTCCTCTTTTCCGTTCATTCCAAAATGGAGAATAGGCTCTAGGCTTTTATACTCTTTCTCTTGGAGGAATTCATCAGTTTTGAGACAGATCTCTGAGAAAGATACAACCGCAAACATCGAAATGTGTTGGATATCTCCTCAAAATCCAGAGAGCCAAAACCATCTCTCAAAACCACAACATAATTATAAGATCACATGCTCATTTTAAAACTCTCGTTCTTACACAGACATATCATCTGCTTCTCTCCCCACTCTCTCTTAGTCGAACAGCACTTTAGCCTCAATACTTGTGGGTTCAAACAAAATACCTTACTTACTAATGACTCAGCCACATCTTAACCCGTGTAGAGACTCTCGCCTCTTTCACAGCTCCCAATCAAGAAAAACACCCAGAAAGCACCACTTCTTTCTCTCGAAACCCATCTTCTCAAATTGAGAACCCCCTCACAAAAAATCCCATCTTCAACTATCTTCAAAATTTATGCTACAGCTTGCACTTCTGTATCAACTTGTAACTCTTAATACCACAAATCCTCAAAAATGCCTTCTTCCTATCTTTGGTAAGAAGATTCAGTGTTCCTTCAGAAGGAATTGCATTGACAATCACTACACCTTTGAGCAATGATAATGTTGTTGTTTGTTTTGCAGAAATGTTAGCGCAATGAGTGAATGTGTCGCATGTTCGTGGGTGGAGAAAGGGAGGTAGGAACATGAGTTGGAGTTAAGAGCGGTATTGCTGAGATTCATTGGCCTACTTTCATATTTTTTCTTCCGGGTTAATCGGGGGTTATCGTAGACTCAATTAGACTAAGAAGGCCTCATGGGCGCGGTTAGATAATAAAGGAATGGATTTATTAGACTTATGAGGCTGTTTCTAAGAGAGAAAGCGATTCTGGTGTATGTATTAAGGATTTAGTTAGAGACGAGAGGCACATTTGAGGGTTAGCTATTTTAAAGGCTGTTGCTAATACGAATGTGTGATAAACCCTCTTTACTTGAAGACCGATGATTGGAAGCGGTTCAATCGCCTTTTGTTGGTTTAAGAGGGCCTCAATTGGTTGAAATCACGCTGTGGTGTTGAGAATGCGTAGGGATCATTTATCTACTAAATTTTTCCGCTATTGTCTCTTGCCTACGACCTAAATGAGGAGTCAATGTTGGAGGTTAGGGGAGATTTTCTGGCCTTTTTAGATGGGTGCAAATAGAGGGTTTAGAGGGCTGATGCTTTTTAGCAAGAGCTAAAAATTGAGATGTTTTTGCCAGGTTTATGCACTTAGATAGAGGTGCAACTTTTGTTCACGGCTCTTGAGAGCTAACACTTATTGTAAGCTATTCCATATTCGAGCCACTGGCGGTTTTTAGAGGGTTTATAAATCAAATTCATAATGGGACTAACTGAGTGGCTTAAGATGAGTGAAGCAATGATCCTCTTTCGACTCGCGAGCCTGTAATATTCAGGTTTAGCTGCAGTAATTTGTATGGCTATTTCGGTTGACTTTAGAAACAAACCAGCTACTTAGAGTAATCTTGGGAATTGTTCAAATAGGTTGTTACTTCATGGAATGTTTTTTTATTTTCTTTTAGGAGTACATTCTGCATGTCTGTTAATTGTCTCTTGTGTCGCCTTTTTAGCTATTGATGGAGCTGTTGGTAGAGTGGGAAACTGAGATGAAGAGACTCCTGTGTAGGTAATTGTACAAGGTTGTTACTTTTTTATTGAATCATTCTTTCTTAGTAATTCGAGAATTTGAAAAAAACCAAAAAAATTTAAGGAAAATTTAATTTGAAATGAAGTTACATTCCAATAAGTAGTTAAGATACGTTCTCTGAAGGGAATTCCATATATAGAAGGCCTGGTATCGAAAAAGCAATTCTAAAAAATTATTCTAAACTATTATCTCCCAGATATCTGATCAAATTAATATGAATAGTATAAAAGTTTGATATAGTACATGCCCGGTAACTCAACTTTTTTCTAGATTGCTGAAGCTAGCATCTGTGGGGTTGCTTAAACATCACCTGAACTTTGTTAGCTTTTGGCCGGAGTTCTACTGCAAGTACATTTGGCCTGAAGCAATCAAATAGTTCTAAGGGAGAAGGTGTCCATTGTTGTGATTATTTGGAAGAATTGATTAATGATATCTTGAGATTTGGGGTTTGTTTAATACAATTAACTGTTGCAAGGTTTTGCATATTGGGAAATCAAAACTCAAATGTTAACGACAAAAATAACTAGCGGTTCTAACTTACTTTGGACATGGTTATCTATCTCCCTTGAGAGGAAGGAATCCAGTATTGCTATCTCAACTAAGAAGAAAAGGTACAATTGCATTGAAAAGGAGAACCACAGAGTGACCATTATATTTTGGGTTGGGATGAAAGTTTACTTTACATTAACTAGAATTGTGTAATCCCACAAGAAATTGAGAGTAAATGGGTATTTCGCAAGTGGAAGGTGTTGCTCGTATTGTCCATTCCGATCTCAAGATTGTTTTTGGGATACACACATTTATAGTCCGCCTACTCTCATCGTACTATTCCACTGAAAATTAAGTTTACTACCGTCAAGTTTTTGATGATATGTCTCATGATACTATCAAGAGTTAACTCTCATCACATTAATGGCATCAGTTATTTGATGGGCATATCTCAAACTCATAGAACTCACCAAAAGTTCTCGTTTACAACGATAGCATACATCATGAGAAACTAGGACTTTCTCAGTTACTTTTGCAGTCATATACTTCGAATTGTGTCCTTGGCATTAGTGATCTCCAAGACTAACTTATATATGGATATTACGAGGGTTATCATGCTTGAATCTTCAAACTATTAAGAAGAATGTAGCTATGACTTATGTACATCAACTACAATTTTTCCTAGTAATTGTCTTATAACTATTCTTACTCATAATCTCACTCGCGTATAGTTTAACTTATCTCACTAATCTAACATTAGTGTTTCTTTATGCCTCTCAAGGGTCAGTTGGACTTAATTTGTCCTCAACTTCAATCTTGCAAATGGAATGATACCACCTGGTAGCTGGAAGATTGGGTTCGGCTTCTCCTAACCATCTTACTTCGCAACGGACTCACGTACAAAGCATGCACACTTCGCACTACCACAACTTAATACCTACAAAAAGATTTACTTATGAAGTATGAGTCGGCAAGAGTATATCTAGCTCGACGTCATTCTTATGGTTTTTCAGAACAGCGGCATCTTCTCAACAGAGATTCTCCTCCTATCGTTTATGGAGACTAGTCAGAGGTTCTTACTAATATAGTTCTGTCATCTGATAAACTTGGATGCTGGATTCCATGTCAATTGTTTATAGACCTTCCTCCAACATAGGGCATTCATCATTCTGGACAAACCTTAACAAGGGCAGTCGAGGTAATCATGGAAACTGTAAAAGTGAGTTGATAATCATATGCAGCAGACGACAAGCAATTCTAAATGGAACTGTATTCAGTCTCAAACGCGAAACAAACTCATAAAGGGTATTGTTGCAGACCTCGCGAGATCAAGCTGGGAATGCTGAAATGCCTATTGTTTTGATATATTTCCATTTCTCTACACTGTTTCGGTGCTACTGGACTACTCCTGATAAGAATGCTTATTTCTTGATAATGATTCGACTTAAAACTGTCGTGGTATATCGAGCAATAAATGAATGATGACCAAAGAACGACCAAAGCTGAAGTGCGCTCTTCCTAATGCACCTCATATGTTACATTATGGCATATTTTCTTATCGCAATTGGAGATATATGGTGACACAGTTATGTAGTCTTTGAGGCTTCTCTTTCTTATGCTTTATGTCATATAAGCAGCGAAAGCTTACCTAGGTGTCTTTCAACACAATAAGATCGTATCATTCAGCTCACAATGCTTGAGAATAAATGAACTTAAGGTGAGAATAACACACGATCTGACGAAGTAGGCACAGTATAAGAGTAGATCACTCCTTAAATCAGGAAAAGATAAAAATTGTAAGGTCGGAGAAGGATCATGTATAGCATTCAGCATAGTTATCACAAGAAGTTGTCTAGAGTAGGATGATAGTATTATAAGCCATGGGCAGATTGTTAACAGGCTATTAGAGTACAATCTGTAGCAGACCACAAAGGATCAGACCGAACCCTGTAGAGTTATTGGTTTACAGACAATCAAGCCACATAGTAATACAGTTGGTCAATGTCGGTGTTGACATCTGAGGCGCTCAATACTCCTGAATGATAGCATGAATGAGTGCACCATGTATGGTTCCTTGTTTGTAGGGGCTTTTATGGGTAGGCGATAACATATTGATTATGCCACTTTGACCTGGCTTCACTTTCACGTAGCTGCTTGACCCCTTCCACAATGAGTGTCAACATATGTTGATGACAAATTATAGACAGAAGAATAGTATAAAGAAAGCGAGCATGGAACGTGTCTGAAAACTGTGTGGATGATAGGCACAATGTTTATTCGCTAAGTCTCATCTCTCTCTATTTCTTTAATTATCGCAGTTTTCACTACTCTTATTCTATTTCTGAGTAACAAGTGATTTTTTGGTTGGATTTGTTTCTTAGAATTTTCGGCGAACATGTTTTTATTTTTGCGTGTTCTTTTCTATAATATGCATATTTCGTCTTTTACACGTTGTGATATATTTGAAGAATGGTCGCGAATTATTCTAAAACGTCCATCAGTCTATTTGAAGAGTTCTCTGTATTTATCAACATGTTTTTTCTGTGAGCACTCAACAAAGACACAAATAGTTGTCGGGAAGCTTTGAAGTCCAAAGGGGACATATACTGTTTAAATGTTTAACATAAATGCATGAGTACTTGGTCCAATTGTCTTTTAGCTTCAGCTGCTTCAATCGT
>SNQN01000472.1:30156-97790 GCA_008642245.1 Bassia scoparia
CKTKYKTYWYTCWMTCTMYYTMCWTTCTTCTTTTTTCTTACCTTTCGTTCTTTTTCGTCCTCCAAATTCCTTATCTTTAATACCCTACCTTTTCTTGTATGGAAACGAACTAAGATAATTACTTTTCCGATTGAACTTTCCTTTCAAAAAYATTTTCCACGAAAAWTGTTTTCYRTCCAAACAATCGGACCATTAGGGCACAATTAGTCTATCATGGACACCCTATACTAGTGCTTGAATTTAGAGCATATCGACTACGACTAAACAACAAGAAAACACAAAATTACATATGTAGCTACTAGCTAGATACCTAGCAACAGAAGCAACAATGGCAAATCAGAGTAGCAATAGTGCAATACATATGCAACAAGGAGACTAGCAGGAAGAGGCAGCAATCATTTACATTGGAGTATTAAGAGAGCACCTGTTCCATTATTCAATACTGTTCGATTCGATACAGTTCCATATCAAAGCCTAGAACTGAGAATGTATGCTAGGACAAATGTTGAAAACAACAATAGGAGCTAGAATACAGCATGTGATGAACAAAGTTCTAATTCTTGATCATGAATAAAATGAAGCAAACAATGCTAATACGATTACAACATATAAGCAAAAATGGTTATAAGGCAAGGCAGAAATATCAAACTGTATACTAAGAATGAACTAAGAACAAATGATTGGCCCCCATTTCACTTCTGCTATCCTTAATGGTTTTTGGCCTTTCAGTCAACTTCTTATACCTGGATTGTTTTGTAAATCCTCTATAACTCTCTGTCTTTCTCACTCACTCTCACTCTCACTCTCACTCTCTCTTATTTATTTACTTCCTCCCTCTGGTCCAAATGCTAGGTTGTCCCTGGCAAAACCCCTTTCTTGGGTTTAGGTAATTGTTAGTTGTTACCCCCCACATTCAAAATCTTCCACTCTTTCTGTTGTAATGAAGACATATAAAGCAATAAAGAATTGCGAGTACCGTTTCTCAGATTTAAAAAACTCTGATCTTCACTAATCCAACCTAAAATAAATTATTYTTGATCAAATGGTGATCGCCCTGATTGATTATCTGCGGCGAGGTTCATCTGGYGTATCAGGATTTTGATCACTGTCTCTGAATGTGAGCTTTCTTTTACTCCCGGCTCTACTTGTTGAAGGGGTATCCCTTTCCCTTTGTTCAGCTTCAGTCGGGTTTGGTGTGCTAGGATTGTCCTTAGAGCACAATCTCTGCATTATGCTGTAACAGGATACTAGTTGCTCCTCCTGCTGCTGCTTCTGCTGTCGAAGCATTAGAATCATGTTAACAGAATCGCATTATTGTACAACTAGTGCCTATGTTACTAATCTGAATACTCATTTCGAGTCAAGTATCCATGTCCGATTCTACACATTCTAACTACATGTAGATTTTGACACTTCATTTAAGGAACAYGTACACGTATCCATGTCCGACCTGAGTATCCCTATCTGAGAACATTGGCATTAGAATCATGTTAACAGAATTGCATTATTATACAACTAGTGTCTATATATGTTACTGATCGGAATACTCATTTCAARCCGCGCATCCATGTCAGAATCTCCACATTCTAACCAAATGTAGCCTTTGGCACTTCATTTTTGGACACGTATACATACCCATGTCAGACATGAGTACCCCAATCCTAGTAACAGGGTGCTAATACAGTTTAACTCGACATTATAAGCACTGATCATYCAGATATCAGAAGAGTGAAAAATCTTACACTGTATGAAGTCTCCCACAATGAAACAGTGCTGATTTTGAGAATCAATGCTTCTCTGGTTAATTGCCAATCAGAAGCAGCCAATACGGCAGCAGCAGCAGCCACAAACGGCGGATAATCATGGATCGAATTACTCTCTGCATCGAATCATCCGCTATATGATTAGCAATGAGTTTCAAAGATAAGCACAGAAAGAAAAAAAAAAGCAGCAAACTTTGAGATGGTGGGTGTTATTCACCTTTGATTAGAGCCATAACTAAGTCAATTGCTTTAGAAATCAAGTCTTGTTGAGTTTCTTGGAAACCCAATTCCTTGATGAAGTAATGAAGGTAAACAAAGGGAGTGATCAAATTCATTTCCCATTCCAAAGTAGTCAGGACAATAAGTTCCATATGTTGGATCACACTTGAACCACATTCAAAGTCTTCAACTTTGTATGCTGATAATGCAGGCGCATTGTATTCTTCCATTTTTGCAGCCAATGATACACATGCTACTGCTAGTAAGACTGCTGCCCAAGCTTGATGTTGCTACATACCATTAACATTCATCATAAATGAGATTTAATCCAGATTTCATAACTACCCAAGAAAAAAACCCAAAACAAAAAAAAGTAGATGAAAAGAGAAACTCACAAAAATGTATCTTCTTGATAAGAATCGGTCCAAGTATATGATAGATAAGTAAATAGTTTGATTTTGGAATCGAAAAGAATCTTGGGTCTACATTAAACACAACGACAACAACAACAACATAACAGACTAATCAATTCATTCATGAACAATAAATCAAAACTTGCAAAAAGAAAAAAAAAATGAGAAAGAAATCACGATTACAAACATTGAGAATCCAGTTGACGGCACGAGTGCGAGCATCCTTCAACCAAGAAGCGTAATTGGAAGAAGAACCATATGAATTAGAGAAGTAATTCCTCTCTTTTTGGACCAACATTTGGATATAATCATAATCATAATCCAAATCGTTGTAGTAAGGAACAACTTGAGAGTTGATGAATTGGATGCCCATTTTTTGTGCATCTTCTTCACTCAACACGGATTTATCTTCTCTGCAAAGCAGATTAGACACAGAAGAAGAGGGCTGGGAGTGAGAAGAACCCTCCATTATTATTATTCTTTTATTTTTTTTTTTGGGATTTTTGAGAGTATTTTATCAACGTTAATTGGACTAAATTAGTGGGGTTTAAGCAAGGAAAGAGTGAGAAAAAGGGAAGATTTTTAGGATTGAGAAGAAGAATTTGAAAGTGGAGATAAGAGGAAGTAGGAAATTGAGGCAATCTCAGTGAAGGGAGAGTAGAGGAGAGAGAAATATGGCGCTAAAAGAGTGTAAAAGGGGTGTTGAGAGCGGTTTTGGTGCCGCCAAAATTAGCGGATGTGATATAGAGATTGTGTTTTTTTTGCCCCTCAGCGGTTATATATGAACTAACTGTTACACTTTGAGGCCATTTTGTAGTGACAAATTGACAATGCCTGACTCTTCGTTTTGACACTTTCCCTTCTACCTTGAAAGGTTTTTGACTAATTTTTTAATTACGTTCTCGGATTCGTTTAGGGTTAGGGCTCATCGTATCTAAGACTCCAATGTTGTTCGATAGCTCATTTATAGTTACGTTAAGACGTACTCGAGTGTTGTTCCTTAGCTCATTTACCATATGTTATGTTCATTTACGATCACTGGAATATCACCTTATTAAGTTCGCGCAATTATGTGTACCTAATTTATTTTTCGTTTCCAATTATGCCATGCATTATTGGCTATGTAATTGAAATGTCTAAGTGCGTTTTTGTGAAAGATTACTCTTGTCAAACATAATGTTAACATGCTTATTAGGAAGTATGGAAAAGATATGCTACTAAAGTTTGATGATTTACTTACTAAGCATGCATATGTATTACAGAGTAATGTATTGTTAGTTGTGACTTGTGATTATCTATAATTTGATTGAAATGTAAATTATTCGAAATACTCATTTATCCGAATTGAACTAAATTATGTACAAAGTATTAAATTTTTGAAACGATTATATATGCATGGATATTAAAGTATCCATAATTCGATTATGTTGGCTAATAATTAACCATATGTGCTCCTATTATTAAGTAAGTACAGTTGTGCTTTTAAGATAATGCGCATATATTGAATACACTATGATGATAATTAAAATTATTTGAGCACAGTAATAAAAAAAGCCGTTTTAAGCAAGATCTACTACGAAGTATTTATCCAATACCGAGCAAACAATAGTTGATTAGTTCAATTCAAGCTACTAATATCAAACTTGGTTAACTAGACGCAAACTATTTCAAGAGTAGTTAGCAAAATGTGATACAAGGTCAATTGGAGTTGGAAATACATTGTGTGCCTTGCTATAATATTATGTAGAGTCTCCTAATAATAAGCCAAGTACTAGTTAGTACACTTCTGATTTTATCTTATTCTTTTAGCATAATGGTTGAGTTGAAGGATAACAATCACAAAATATAAAAAGTAGTTTCCAACAAATTAACTAGAATAATATATATCTACATTTATCTATTTACTTTTAAACTAAAATTAATTCACTAATAGCAAGTCATACAACATTTAAAATAAAAATCAATAAACTAACAAGTATATATATATGTGTATATAATGTCCAAAATACATGTCAAGCCTCCAATTCCAACAAACAATGACATTGTATTACATAGATACACCATGAATTCTAGCTCACTTGCTTACCAAGACCAATTAATGCATTCATCTTACCAGAGGATTGTCTTCATCTTTTTACGCTTTCATTCGGTGTAGATAGTTATTTTATACTACGTCTATCATTCTTACTTAATCATACATTTATTAAATAATCGTTAAACGCTTTAGGACTCTTTTTTGCTCGTTACTAATGTAAAATCTCTTTATATTTTTACGCTCTAGTTATTCTCTTATTCCTAGCTTAGTTGATTCACCTATAATCCAGAACGTGCTATTAAATATACTCTTCAAATCACAAAATGATTCAAATTTTAATATCTCGTACAACAATTCGTAATATATCATGAGGTGAAAAGTGAAAAAAAGAGTTATATACTCCGTATTATATATAGAAACGTTACATAAGCAACAACTCATCACAAGCAATAAAACATATAGGGTATAGAAGGACTCCAATGACATCGTCAACGTGTATTGATGTGGCTACTTGAGTGGCATGAGAGCGTTGAGGGAGTCATACATGTGATTTGGGATCAATGAGTGGCAATGAAGGGGTTTTGTAATACAGTCATTAAACTATTTTTCACAAATCTACTTTCTACTCTGTTTTTTTGTTTTCTTCTTTTGATTTTTTAACCTTTTATATATATATATATATATATATATATATATATATAACGTAAGACTATTAAAAAAAGTGACAGAAATATGAGATAAGAAAGGGGAGATTGTGTTTTTTGAAGTAAAGAAGAGTAATGTGGGGGAAAAGTGAGGGAATATTGAGAGAGTGGAGGAATAATATTAAGTCAATGTAATTTATCATTAAAACAAAGTAAGAGAATACAATGTTTTCATTTTGGATGATATGACAAGTGTTGTTCATGGCACAAGAAGTGTACCTATCACTTAAATAGAAGTGAACTTGTAATTGATTGTGTTGTGAGATTCAAATGTGTTTATGATTAGAAGGCTATAAGGATACTTGTGTAGATATTGTTAGTCCCAAATGTTATGTACACTCGACGGAAGTTTAAAATTTAAACTATGAATCATTATGCAGATAAAAGATGACATTTACTAGTACTAGTGTTAATGTATTGAGAAATTATTCTTTTTTCGTATTCTTTAATCTCACATGAAAAGTAACTAATGGTTATTGTTCACTATGTGAGAGTAAAAGGAGTAAGGGAGTGCGGAAACCAAACGCCTTATGTGCCATACATGTAGGTTTTTGTTTGAACTCATAGGTTTTGTTTTATTTATCTTATTTTCGATTCAATTTACTTCGATTTAGCTTTTGAGATTTACTACACTTTAGTTTTATTCGATTAATTCAGTTTAGTTTAGCTCAACTAGTGCATTTAATAACGGATGAGTGTAAACAAGATAATTCATTTAAAGAAATAACCATCAAGCAAATTATATTATTGCCTGCATTATTAAAAAGATTTTTTCGAAAATATATTGGGAGATCAAAGTGATCAATACTATGAAATTATTCATCATAAGTAGTAGTGGAGCCAGTTGGGGTGACAATGTGACAATTATCACCCCAAGTTCGGAAGAAAAATCATTAATTTTGCAAATTAGCGACCGTTTTGTCGGTCGCAAATCTATATTTTGCGACTGGTTCCCAAGTTCGGAAGAAAAATCATTAATTTTGCAAATTAGCGACCGTTTTTCGGTCGCAAATCTATATTTCGCGACCGTTTTCGATCGCAAAATTTAAAAAAAATCAATCGCAAAACGGAAAAAAACTGCAATTTCGAACTTGAAATATTGAATTGTCACCCCACTTCTGAAATCCTAGCTCCGCGACTATTCATAAGTAGAATATATGATATCTAAGGATTTGATCTCTTAACGTGATTTTGAAAATATTTCCAAATTTTTTAAAATCATGGTCACTTGCAAGTCACAACCAATACGAGTGGTTTAAGATATCTTACTCCTACACTAAGGCTCTTAGGAAATCAAATTTAAATTTTGAGAATGTAAAAAACACTCGATTGAGAGGAAAGATATCATCGATATACCCGTATAAAGAAACTTTATCAAACAAATAGCATTATTGTCAACATTTTTGGAAATATTTTCAAAATCATGTTTGGAGGTGAACATGATTAATATCTTGAAATGATTCATGATAGCATGAAGATTGAAGAGTAAATGACATTTAAGGATGTGATCTCTTCACTATATTAATTAATGGAAAATGATATACGCAGCCTTTAGGGCTGCATATAAGCATTAAATTCTTGCTTAAAATGGTAAGTATTTAGAAATTTATGTTAAAATTACACAGAATTTGATGTCATAAATGTTTACCTTTTTTAAAACATTTTTTTTTTGAATTTTTATATGCAACTCTAAGGACTGTATATATTATAAGCATTAATTAATTAATATATAAAAAATAATAAGTCATGGTCTAAAAAATTAAAATAATATTACAGAGTGACGTCGAAGACGACTACACGAGTCAATGAAATTCTAAAAAAATTACAGAGTAATGCCATCGTAACGGGAAGAAAAGAAATAAAAAAAGGATGAGGTGTCAGGAGGAGAGATGAGTGATGAGAATAGTTAGGATAGGAGCGTCTGCGTCATATACTCACAATCGCGGGGGGTAAAAATGTAAAATAGTAAGTGGACCACGGGGGTTAGAGTAGACACTCGTTGTTATAATTATATTGCTTAATTTGGCGCCAAAATAATGGAACCCATTTCTTTCAACTATACACACACAGACACAGTGACACACTCACTCATTCTCTCTACTACTTCCCAACTGGCAAATACCCTTTTTTTAAAAAAAAAAAAATTGTCTAATTTAAATAATCACGCTTGTTGCCAGTTGGTCATCGATATATATATACAGACATTCGTATGCACCGGTAAATGGCAAGGGTCCGTTTACATTACCCGAAAACAATTGAATTGAACTAAATTTGATCAATAGAGCTGAACTGGAGTAAACAGACTCTAAGTTGAATTGAAGCATGCCTGTAAAAAAATAAACCCAACTTAAAATCAATCTAAAGACTCATTGGGCGTGTTCGGCGTAGCTTTTTTAGGTAGTTTTTAGCGTTCTGACTAGATTAAAAAGCTACTTGGTTAATTTTATTACTGTTCGACAAGGTAGCGTTTTGAGTAGCTTTTAGCATTAAACGCTACCTTTTTCAAACGCTAGTAGGAGTAGCGTTTTAGCTTTTAGCTTTTAAGCTAGGATAAAAAGCTACTTGGTAATAAATTTTCTTCTATTATAAATACAACCGTTACTTCTGCCGAACACTCATATTGACAATTTTAGTTTCGTCCGCTACCCGCTACTTTCAACGCTACTTACTAGCTTTTAAGCTACCCGCTACTTATATCGCTAAAAGCTACTTCCAACGCTATCATTGCCGAAGACGCCCATTATCGGTCGACAGACTGATTTGATCGAACCTGAAGCATAGAATTTAAAGCCAATTTTTAACCGAAAACTCGTTTTTATAATACTGATCGACTTGTTACTGACCAGATCGACCGAGGGTATAAATTGAAGTAGTAGTAGTACTACTACACTAGTAGTAACACAGCAAAGCAGCGCAACATTACTAGTTTACTACTATTTCTAAGTATTTTTATTTGGTGTGTGTGGGAGGGTTTGTTTTACTCCCTTTGTTGATTTCTCCACCTTTGCTTGGGGACTTGATGCTTCAACAAACATTATTTGTGGACCTATCAATTTTTGTTTTCTTACCACCCTTCATTTTTTCAGGGACACGTTTGGTTTCATTCATCACTCTCATCAACCTCATTTCCCCTTCCATTTTATTAATCATTTTCATCTATTGTCATGCCATAGAGATCCACCATTTTATCGTCCTAAGTCAATATTGCTCCTTCAACTTTTTTCTTATTCCTTCTTTATTAAGTAGATTCTTAAACCGAGAGGAATCAATCTCAGATTTTGGGTATCACCTAACAACGCTTTAGCATGTCATTCAACATACTATTTGAATTGTGATAGCCACGTTATATGAAATACGGAGCACAAAAAATGAATAACTTTATTACGTCGTGATATAGAGTATTATATTTTCTCTTACTGATTAAGAATATGCATACCTATTATTCTTGTGATTTTACTATTATGAAAAAAAAGGACAGACAATGTGTTTGTAAAGGGATCATATCCTATTTATTAAAAGTTAGTCCATTTCTTTTGCAATGAAGTAATAATTACAAATGAATATTACTTTGAAGCACGATTTATTAAAAAGAAAAAAAAAACTGAATTTCATAACAAAAGATGAGAAATTAATGAAAAAGCATATCCATGTAAATATATCAAGTAGGTAGTTTGAGTAGTACTTGGATGTTGACAATTTCACCCATTATTTATTACTTAATCAATCTCTCCATCAAGCCAAGCCATAAACATGTGCCAGTTATTTCTGTTTACATAGATCGACTTTTTCTGGCTTGGCTACCTAATTAAAAAGCTCAAGTAGATGCTACAACTAAGTTGCTAAATGATGTGTTGGTTAAAAAAGTCAACATAGTTGCTGATTGAAATCCTCATATACGAAGAACGGGAATGTATTTCCGCACTCCACAGTTCATGAAAGGAGAGGGGGAGTGTAGGGAAGAATTGTGGAGTGCAAAAATATGTGCCCACAAAGAACACATAATAACTCATTGACTCATTCTTATATCTTTAAGGTTGAAAAAAAATTACGATGAACTTTCAAAATTAGTTAATCTACCAGAAGATTAGGGAATATTAATACCTCTATGTGAAATTTAGTTGAAACTCAAATTTATTTGTTTTATGTAAGAAGTGATTAATAAGATAGATATAGGGTTATTTATAAGCTAAATATAAATCAATTGACTCATCAATTGATATATAGAAAATGTTTCTTTAAAACTAAATATTTCCTTTAGCCTGTTATAGCTATACACATCTCACGAGAAATTATATTTTAGAATTTCACCTACCTTTTACGTCAAACAACATGTAATATGAATTCGCTTCATTCTTCTACAATACATGGGCCGTTTGTTAATTAGAAGAATAAAGAATGATCAATTTGATTTTTTTAACAAATAATTGATAAGTTTGTTTAAGGAGCCGGTAATATAAGAAACATAGCTAATTAGCTATAAATTGAACTAAGTGTGTGATGTAATGATTTCTTAATTAGCCAACAAATTGAGGTTTTACAAAGTCATTAAATAAACAAACAATAAAAAAATAAACCCAATGATATAAGCAGAGATTATTAGAGTGCGTGCAAATAAGGGTCTGTTTACATTAATTGAAATCGACTGGACTAAATTGAATGGAGTTGAACTTAACTGGAGTGAACTTAACGAAACTGAACTGAACTGAAATATTTAACTTTGGATTAATATTAATCTTGAGATTAATATATAACTATTTAACTATATAATAATGAGATTAATATTTAATTATTATTATTAATATATTTTTAGATTAATATTTAACTTTTTAACTTAGGTTAATGTTTAACTTTGGATCTAACTATTATTAATAATACGGAGTATAACTTTGGATTAAACACRATGATACAAGTAAACAAATACTCCTTCCGTTTCGACTTGTTTTTACGTTTGTAGAATTACACGTCAATTAAGGAAAATTAGTATTTGGATAAATTATGTTAGTTAGTTAGTATTACATGGAAGTTGTATTATTCTTTTATTTTGCTTGAGATGTGTGCAATAAAATTAAAGTAAATCTTTTTATATTTAAAAATGAGAAATGAGATAAGTTTTGGTGGAAAACCAAGAATGATGAGTAAAAAAGGTGAGGGGGTAATATTAATTATTTTAGGGGTAAAAGTAACATTAATAGGTAAAAAAAATAAAGTATGAAAAAGGGAATGTAAATAATAAAATGAAATACCAAAAAAGTAAACGTAAAAAACAAACCTGAACAGAGGGAGTAATATAAATAAACTCAATGATTTGAATTTTTCATCTTTCTCTATATTTCCGATGGTTTTAACCTATTTTTTCATAAATTTTTTTCCCATCTATTCTCTTTTTATAATAGGACAATCCCACTCATTCTTGTCATTCGCATAAAAATTAAAATAGAGTTTCACATACAACCTTTGTATATGTAGCCTTTTCATATCATTCATCCATAAAATAGTCCAATATAATAGAGCATATATATTATATTTCCGAGCTTCAAACATCAGCTTATATTTTTGGTTGAGATGATTCGAATAACAAAAGCTTAAACCGATGATTAAAACTCAAAATATAATAGTTCGTATATTCTATCACAATAGTTATGAATTACGTAAAAGAATTATTAGTTGTTTGGTAGAAAAGTCCACTTTTTGATAGTAGCAATGAATAATCAGATTAATCACACATACATATACATACTCCCACAATCCAATTCCACATTGGATTGCAATTGTAATTTGTGAGGTCGTTAAAACTTAAAAGACAATGCCGTGTGTTACGAGCCCCGTGCATCGAACGGCAAAGATTCTATTGTCAACTTCCATCACTCCTAATTCCTAAATCCTGGACTATTTAGTATTTACTTTGAATCGTGCAATACTATTCTTCGAGGGTCAAATTTTGACTTCACTTTTCTTCCTGAACTTAAAACAAACAAAATTCTTCTTGGAACGCAGAAAAACAGTTGACTGTTAACTGTCAACTCGCTTTTTGAGAGCAGTCCATTAGTTGGCCCAATCTCTAATTTGGACATTCTACGAAATCCTCCGTTTACAAATTCATGGCCCAAGTCTATGGTTTGGCCCAATGGCCAATGGGATGGAAATGGATAGACGTGCGAAATGTGTTATGTCGCGCCGTGTCACTTACATAAAAGAGTTGAAACCTTCCAACACTGACTCGACCCGTTTAATAAACGTGTTGTGTCGTGTCAACCAATTAACTTAAACGGGTTGACACTCTAGAAGCAAGCCCGTTAATGACGGATCGATTTCGTGTCGAGTTAGCCCGCAAAATTCATGGCCCAAGTCTATGGTTAGGCCCAATGGGATGGAATTGGAGGTGGAAAGAAGTTTCCAGATTTGTTTTGGTTGGACACAAATCAAAGACGGTACGGAATACGTGCATTTGTTAGGCCCACTGACCGTAGCCTCTCAGATTGATACTTGATAGTTTTGACAACTGAAAACTACCTCTATGGGCTACCACCTCAACTTGTGAGAGCCAAGGATGTTGTGGACTTGTGGGAGTTGTGGCTTTTGTGCACCTGACTTTTACGATTCTATTTATTTTCAATACTTAATCGTATAATTCAAATAAAATTATACTCTTTAATTCTCCAATGTGTTTACAATTGATAAAAAAGACATGGTTCACTATGTAAATTTGACTATATTTATTTTTATATGCTAGCGTTTTGTTTATCTGAAACACGAAGATACGTGTGTGTGTGAGAGAGAGACTAGGTAAGTAGCATTCCAGGTTTTGTGATGAAGTAGGACTTCTAATTTTATGACTCCTTAACATGGACATGTAAAGTATTAAAATTGTACTCGCATCGATTCGCACAACAACGGAGAACCATGTAAGGGAAGGGTTGTTGGGAAAGTAATAAAAATGCCTCATTAGATCAGAGTAGTTCGCCTAATTTGCTAATAGGATGGTACCAATGATGTACTCTCTACAAACAAGGCACAATCCAATCTCTTAGATCTTTGGAACCCCTTTCATGATTTCTCATACCAAATTCCATTGTTGTATGAATACACTCTTAACGAAGCATCATTATCATGGCATGAAAAAATCAAAAACTAAATAAACACGTGATAATCAGTTATCACGTGTATTATTCTACACGAGTATGACTGTATGGGTATAAATATAATGGATGGCTTAAATAATTTAGGCGTGTCTTACATTATGGGGCGTGGTTTGTGGGGTAGTCCCCCAAGCTTTGTGATAAAAGGCGTTATTCCAAAATAAAATTGTGGCACCGTCCAATACTTCAACCACATATTCATATAAAACAAATCACAAAAATGTTCAATGCTGAGTTTATAATAATCAAGTGGTATGAATGTATGATTCCCCATCTCAACTTCTGAAAGTAGTTAGGTAATACAATGTTGCATTTGTTTTTAAATTACATGGGATGAAGAATGTTAGTTGTTACATACTTGTATAACTAAGTACATGGGAAATTTTCATATTTGAGCTTAAGAAACATGAAAATTGTAGAATAAGACTGATTTTTTACACTACTCGATAATTATTAAGTTTTTTATATTATAAAAATCGATTCCCTTCTTTTTTTTTTTTTTTAGTTTTCTTGTTAGGAATCTAGATACTATTCAAAACTTAAAAGTTATTCATAATATATTAGAAGAAACATAATCATAATAATTCATGTTTATTCAAAAGTGAAATTGTGGCACCGTCCGTGATCCGTTTCATGGTCCATCACATAAATCACAGAATAATGTTTAATGCTAGGGTATATAATAATCAAGTGGTATGATTCTCTCAAGTTTAATTTAAAAGTAGCTATATACACAAATACGAGTAGTATTTTTTTAAAGGAAAAGAAAATAAAATAAAATATTGTGAGCAGAAATAAACAACGAAAAATGGTTGGAGTGAGAACGTGTTGACAAAAAAATTGCAAGGTAGGAGTGACTAGGATCCACGATAACGTGATGATGATGATCCGTCGTTTGCTCATCTACTATTCTACTGTCAATTCTGATGCTGCATATCAATATCTTAATGCATATAACACCCAACACACACATAACACATAAGCAACATTGGTTATCCACATTAATTATTATACTTCGTACGAACACTTCCTTTGAATTATTTGTGTAACGGTATTTCTTGTTCGTATATGTATCTCTAGAGTACATACACCGCCTACTTGTGTATGTTTGATACTTGAATTTTACAAATTTTATAAAAAAAACATTATTTTATTCGTAACGAAATAAATTCAACAATTGACTTTTCACGTATTTTAAGGAAGATATTTAACATAGTAAACAAGCAAATTAACACAATAAACTTAACATCCTATTCTTCAGCGTGTTAAAATTATTTCGACAAATTTGATCGTTTACTACGTTAAATGTCAATTGTTGAGTTTATTTCGTTATGGAGGTAGTAGATAATTAATGAGTACATTAGATTACAACTAAATTTAATATTGCGATGAAAAATAAATGGCATTTTTTTACCTGATTTAGAAATTTGGATAAGAATGATAAATAATGACCCATTTAAATTTAAATTTAAGATACAAAGTAGTTGGTTATTTTTGTACGATACATGGTTTAAAAATTTGGATAAAAATAATAAATAATTATGTCCATTTAAATTTAAGATAATTAGTTATTTTTTTACCAATTAAGTAATTTGGATATAGTAAATAAACATTTTGAATTAGATTGATAACATTTTTGACCTGATTCAAAATACTTCTAGTTAAATCTATTTATTTTACTATTTGATATCACTATTATTATTTTATACTTCCTCCGTTTTTTATTAGATGACCCATTTTTTATTTTAGGAAATTTGGAAATAGTTGTCCCACTTTGATTTTTTCCCTTTCAAGACATGGGGATCACAATAAATTATCATATAATCCCACTTATTTTCTACTTTTTTGGGGTCCACAATCTCTTTCTCTCTATCTCTCTCATCTATGTGTCTCACATACTTTATTAAATTACCAATCTACTCACCTAATCACTTACACCAATATTTTGCCTCAAAAACCACAAAACCCAAAGTGGGTCATCTAAAAAAACGGAGGAAGTATATTTTTTAAAAAAATACAAAAAATACTAAAGCGGACACATAATCATTTTTGACATAGCTTTGGTATATTGTTGTACGGAGTAGATTATAAAACAAATGCTTAAGGATAACTCGTATTGTATGTATAATACGGAGTACATGTTTGCCATCAAGTAAATAAAAACAAAATAGCGAGTACACGTGTACCGGATAGCATGACTAGTTGATGAGTAGGATTTGCCTTTTCGTCTATGGATAACGAAGACAACTCTTTCAACCCACCTTTTTTTTAGATGTATTTTTAATTGTAAAATAAACATACTTTTCCAAGTCCACCTTACTACTTGTAAAATAAACATACTTTAATTGTAAAATAAGCACATAAACATATTGTTGGGAATTTGGGATGTGATTTTACAAGTCCACCTCTACTACTTTTCCTTCTATTTTTGGGTGTTATTTATTTGAATGTGAATGCATCACATGCTTTCTTTTACTATATGCCCAATAATATTGTTGTCATTTTCTTTTTAATGTTTTGTGATTCATTTTCTAAACTAGTGGCTCCCATATTTGTACATGTTTATACAAATTAAATTAGTGGTTCTTATGACTTGTAAGTATTAGGCATTTACATTTTACTAAGCTTACCTCATAGTCTTGTTACTTAGTTTCTTTGTGTGTAATATGAATAAATAAGATTAAAAAGTTATGCTAAGTGAGGTCATACATTTTTTTGCCTTAGAAGTAAGTTAGATTTTGAAGTGATGGTTGTATCTTTACTCATTTCCTTGCTATTGACAAAATGAAACGCCTAACCATCTTAATTGAACCCAAACAATAACACTTTAAATTTAAAAAGGACTTGACTTCTAACCATGAATTGATCATCCATACGCTACGTTAGTCTCAAGGCTCTCAATAAAATGCAATTACTATCATTGTTTATTTATTTGCTTGCTCAATTAGCTTTGATCTTGCCAACAAAGCAACAAGTGTTTTTGGATTGGGTGTTAGTTAAGCATCAAATATATTTCATAAATAATTAAGATACTCCGTATTATAATCCCATATCAATCACGCAGTAATTAATGCTTATTTCAATTTAACATTTTCACTTTAAACTACCTAATCTAATGATCGGGACGTTTGTTAGCTTTTGCATATTTACCTATACTCCGTAAATCTTTCGATCAAATACTACTAACCATGATTAAACAAGATCTAATCAATTCACCAAGTGTTTCTGCAAGTGTGCAACTCTCTCACAAGAGACAAAAAAAAAGAAGGTAAAAAGACTAGTACCAAACATGAAAAAAGTACCAACAACATGAAGCAAAGACAACTAAGAAACGAAACACGAAAGTGTGAGGAAGATGATGACACAGAATCCTACTGGTTTTATCAGATAAGTACTCTGTCTTATTATTACCAGCTAAACCTCAAAATTATCCCATTCAACAAATTGCATAATATTGCTAATTTTGGAAGGACTAATCATTATTTAATAATCAAAATATTAATATTAATACTGGTCAAATCTATTCATATGGCCCATCAACGACTCAATCAGCCAACCCCCCTCCCATATCTCTCACCTTCTGCATAAAAGGACGAGAGTCTGGGAGGGAGGCATTCATACGTATAAATCCATTATTTTTCTGGGTTGATTTTTCTAAGCTTAAATAATTTATTCTTCATATCATAAATATACTCACTTTCTATAATTCAAGATTACATTTTGTTTTGTCTTGTCATCACCACATCATAACATTGTAAGTTTCCTTCTTGCTCTTCTTTTAAAGTTTATATCTTGGTTTCTTTTACACATGTATGTGTTATGATCTTGTATCATTGCATTTGGATTTTGGGTTTTTGTTTTGGATAATATGATTGTTGATCTTTATCCTCTAAAACCCAAAAGGGTGATTTTTGTTTCCTTTTATATTTCATTGTATTTTGGATATGGGGATTATATAAGAGAGTGGATATTGTTGGAATTGATTATGGTTTGATTTCAACTTGTTGAATAATTTCTTGAAATTCAATTTAGGTTTTTGATTTCACCTAAGTGTAATTTTATCATGATTTTAATAGTTTAGAGTACAGAAGTGTAAATTGAATTCTGGAATTTGATAGAGAAATCGAAGGTGTACTGAATTAGAGTGATCTTTGCATATTAACAGGAGTCGAGATTGGGAAATGTGTAAAATTGAAGACGATGTAGGCAAATTGGTGAAACAGAATTTGCCTCCACCAGCTCCTCCATTGCCATCCTTCCCTCCGATTGTTGCACACTCTAACAAGGTTTTGGCAAAGTTTAAGACTAAAAACTTGTCTTGTCACAAAGATCAATGCTCTGTGAACACAGCAACAAGGGATTTGTATGACCGCCTTTTCGATGGAGCTTACCGCGCTGATGTTGTTGTTCATACCGAAAATGGTGGTCAGATTCTTGCCCATGCCAGTATTTTGGTAAGATCTTTGAGAAACTATAAGAATTTATTCAATTTGTATGAATTTGTACTGCTGTCAATCCAATTAAGACTTCAATTTTATTAGCCTGATTTTGATCTTAGATCATTAGATTGTCTTAGGAATTTGTGTTAAATTAATTCGCTAGTGATTTATGTTTTGGCAATGTCAAAGCATGATGCAGTCTTCCCGTGAATCTAATCAGGTGTTAGGATGAATTTTGTACTATCATTAAATCAGATGTATTGGTTTTATTGATCCAACAACCCATTAGTGGCATCTTTTGATAAGAGTTGTTTAATGACAGGGTATGGCATCTCCAGTGATTAGAGAAATTTTAAAGCAATCAAAAGGAAAAGATCGACGACGATCTGTCACAATTCGCGGTGTTCCACATGATGCTGTCCGCGTTTTTATTAGATTCCTCTACTCATCATGGTAATTATATGATTTATATCTATTTTAATAGAGGTGTGGTTTTGGTGATATTGAATCTGCGGAAACTTGTTGATAGATGCTGAGTTTCTACTTGTGAATTTGCAGCTATGATCCGGTAGAAATGGAGGAATATGTTCTGCACCTTTTGTTATTGTCCCATGCGTATGTGGTTCCTCATTTGAAAAGGGAGTGTGAGGTACGGCTAGAGAACGGCTTGCTCAAGATAGAGAACATCATTGATGTTTTCCAGCTTGCCCTTCTATGTGATGCCCCAAGGCTCAGTCTCATTTGCCTCCGGATGATTATGCAAAACTTCAAGGCTGTCTCGGCCACCGATGGCTGGATTGCGATGAAGGAAGCTCATCCACTCCTAGAAAGAGAGATTCTAGCAGCTGTGGACGAAGCTGATGCAGTGAGTATATCATCTCTATTCTATGGTTGATAAGTTTCTACAAGCAATATATAATTTAACTGATATAAATCGGTGTTCTGTCTAGATTAATAGAACTAAATTTATGGGTATATGTGTATCGACATCAGGTTAAAATCTGGACTAAACCTAATGGTTTAATGTTTAAAGGAAGGAAGGGGGTGGAGGTCAGATGATTGACATCCTCATTCCTTCGACAAACTAATTTCTTCCGAATTGAAGAGACTTGAATTAATACATGAAAGGCCATTAATCGCCACTACTTTCCTTCCCTTTTTTTTAATCCCTACCTCATATGTCTCATCCCGATGCTCAAGCATAACTAAGACATCCATGAATTCATGTAACTACACAACATCTATTAAGCCGTAGTGATAAAATAAGATGACAGCACGGAGCTTACTATTAACAACACTGGAGAATCGGTCTCACAAAGAACCCTCAGTAGAAGGTCTTTCCTAAAGCAGAAGGAAAATTAAGTAGGTTCTTAGGCTATGTATGTGTATTGTGCAGTTATAGCTGCCTATCGAGATCAAAGCACATGTTTTATGTCTCAATCATTTAATGTTCATTTTGATCTTTTGCAGAGGCGAAAGCATCTTTTAAGAAAGAACGAAGAGAAAAAGATGTATACAGAACTATATGAAGCAATGGAGGCTCTAGTCCATATATACAGAGATGGATGCGTAACGATTGGTCCTCATGATAAAGCACCTAAAAAAGATAAGCATCCTTGCGAGTACAAAGCCTGTAAAGGGTTGGAACTTCTAGTCCGACACTTTGCTGGTTGCAAACTCAGAGTTCCTGGTGGTTGTGCCCAGTGTAAGAGGATGTGGCAGCTCTTGGAATTGCACTCCCGATTATGTATTAACTCTGATTCGTGCAGAGTTCCCTTGTGCAGGTACTTTCATAAGTTCATTACAGAGTATTATGTTTTGCCTATCATTTGTTAGTTTCACATTTAAGTTTCTTGTCTTGTGAATGTTTATTAAAAAAAATCCCACTGCTTACTAATAGAAGGATTGTTTGGTTTCAGAAACTTCAAGCATACAAGTGTGAAGCAGAACAAGAAAGACGAAATGAGATGGAGGATACTGGCCAGAAAGATAGTACGATCTAAGAGTATCTCTGGAGCGCCCTTCCTTTCCTTGGCCAGGTCTACATGACAACAGAAACACAGTCGCAAACTCGCAATAGAAATTCTTTATTCTTTTTCTTCTATTGGCATAAATTAGCTGGAAACTCTGTGAAGGGGCTAAATTCTTCTTTTTCTTCTTTCATAAGTGTAAACTTAAGGGCTTGGGGGAAGATAAGGGAAAGAGTGCAGAACATCTGTTCAACTTTTTTATTGAGCAGATCTTCTCTCCTCTTTACCTATCAACCTTGTAGAAGAGGAAGTGTTTTCTTTCATAGTTTCATGGGGATGTGGATGATCAACTGTACATTGTTCTAGAGCTTGTGGAGGAAATTTTTTGTAGAATGATGCTCCATAAATATACACATTTAGTCTCAGACTATTGACTTATCAGATATATCTCATGTTGCACAGTTTTAACACACAGTTGATTGTGGGAGCTTAGGAGGCATTGTTCATGTCATTAACAAAAGATCATGCTAAAACCTCCCACGCAGCCCACACAGATCATGTCTCTGGTTGACACCATTATACCAACACATGTACAGTATGGTGTACAAGCCTCACATACGGGTCATCCGGTTCAGGTGCCACAATTGTCACTAGGTCCAATTGCTCTGGGAATTGGGTGCACGGGGAGCATGGAGTATCAATCGATAACTTATTGGTATATAAAGGTTGAGGGTACACTGTTTAGGCAGAATTTAGCTAACCAGTTAGTCTACCTAGCTAGGATCGAGACTTGCAACTAGACGGGTTAATTAATTCGATAATAATAAGCAAAGCAATAAAGAACGAAAGTAAAAACAGAAAGAACACACGAGAATTGGTGAAGCGGAAATCCAAATCGAGGAAAAACCGTGGGTAGTGATGAAACTACCAATCCACTATGACTTTAGCACTCAACCGGCTCGGTTCACAGTTACAAACTAATGAAATCGACTAAGTGTTTAACAAGAATTCAGATGAGAGTGGGAGAGATGAGATGATCYTTCTAATTACATTTGCTCTCTATTTATAATAAGGATCTCTACTAGGTTAAAGGAYTTCGGGCTGCTGGATGTATGYCGTGAATTTCTCAACTACCATTTTCTAGCCGTTGCTCCAGGTGGACTTATCCAGTCGTTAGCTATTTTCTCGCGGGAGCTTGCTGACCGTTTCCTTTAGTAGCTTAGTGGGCTGGACTTAGGTAAAATCTGGGTATAACATACACCATATAAAAACACAAACATGCACATCATTAGTGGTATTGGGTGCTCGTTGGCGCGAAACAACCCCATTATAATTGTGAGTGTTATTGGTCACTTAGTTAATCAATCAAAGCCTTATTTCGGTATTTCCATATGGGTCGGCTGCATGAACCGTAAGTAATAATTCGGTAAAGTCATTATCCTGCTTTTTGTAAATCTTTCAATTGTGAGTGCTATTAGTAATAGGGTCAAATAAAAGCCTTATATCACGATTCACGAAGGAGTAAATTTTGACATTTTTGGCGGTTTTCGGAAGATCCAAGCAGCTCATAGAGAGATTGGTGTATCGGTAACAAAGGTTGCAGTAAATCTCTTTAGCCTTTATTTTTATATGCAATGATTGAATGTTTTTTAACGTTCAATATCTTCTTTCTGGGTTTTGTTGCTGTAATTGCTATGTTCAGTTTCATTGTCATTTTCACAAGCATTTGGTGTGCGCTATGTCAAAAGTCAAAACTAAAATCATAATGATTGCCCATTAATTGCAACTCGGGAAGAATCGTTTCTTTCTTGTTAACATTGTACAAAATTAAAGAACAACAGCATCATTTATTGTTGAGATAATTGGTAGAAAAATAATTAATAATATAAACCAGAAAGTATAAAACCGATTTTACAAGGAATAGGAGGCAAAACTATATCCAGAATGGTAGGTTTTAGTAATTAGACTAAGTTGACTAGGGTATAATTTCTTCCACTAAAGCTCAAAAATGCTGAATTTATTGAGATTTTGATGCTGGGTCTTTTCTGAAGATGATGCTGAATTTATCCCTGATGTTGGTCAATATATTCTTGTTAATGCCCTTTTAAAAAAAATTGATTCTTGACCTCTTAAAGGGATATGATTACATGGCTGCTTGAGTAGAATTGTTGGTTTATGCTTTTCCATTCTGGTGTGCTAACTCATGTACAACTTTGAGGATGAATGGGACTAGTTTTCTGTTTCATGAGGACATGCTTTCGTCGCCTGAACTGTCGTCGTGTTTAACATTATACTTGGTGAGGACTGGTGCTGTTGCATAGGCTGATATTCGGAACGATCTAGCGGTGCCCATCACACTTCTACTCTCCATTGTTCCAACTTCCTTACACACATTATCTAGAACTGAGAGGAAGTCTCTTACAATGAGAAACACCCTGAAAGGGTGTGCTTCTTCTTTTGCTGTATCACCATGGAAATATTCAGTCACCTCCCTGACATGAGCTGATGCTCTCCTTTCATGTGCCTTGACCCTCGCAATTTGTTCTTCCGCTTCTTTGAGAAATTTCTTCATCGAATCAAAGAATTTTCCTTGCACCTCTGGTTTCTCAAGCTGCAATACTAGCCTGACCTTCTCGAGCCCCATTTCTAGCTTCGATACGTAGCTACTCAGGACATCTGAGTCCATCCCAGCAGCACTCCTAACACTGCCTAGCTCTCTACTTAGTCCCGAAACTATCTGCAACCCTTGCTTCCTGAAGACCTCTTCTTTTTTCGCAGAGCTTAACTGATTAACTGTTTGTGGACTAGAGCATATGCCTTCAGACCTTATGATTTCTTGAACAACAAAGTGGAGTAGTGTGGTCTTTCCATCTGTTCCCTTAATGTCCACTAGTTTTAGAAGTGTATCGAGCTTAAAGGCCTTCACCTCTCCACGATTTGTTCCTGCATTCATCCTGTTTCCTGTTTGGAGAACGGCTTCTAGGAGTTTAAGGAAGAGTCTGCTGTTTTTCAATTCTTCACTCGCGATCTGTAACATGTCATTCAGTTAGGTGCTCAGTGATTTAAGCGAGAGGGGATTAAAGTAAGACATGATTCATTTGTGAAGTTAATTTGGCATTATAAGTTGAAGCTTTGTGCGAATTTACCTCGAGAGTTTCAAATGCTTTTGTTAGGTATTTCACTTCTGCATCAAAGTTAGCTCTGTATAGCATAGCTTCAACCCTTTTGAAGGCATAGGGTATATCAAGTATCCCCTTTAGAAATCTCTCAGCAGCGCCTAATTTTGAGAGGTCACCGTTGTAGTCTCTGAGTTTTATTTCTTCTTCCTTGGTTGGTGCCATCTTGACCAATGTCTCAAAAAGCTCTGCTCCCAAGCCTTCTAGATTGCCTGCTCCAATAAAATTGGACTCATTGTTATGATTTAATCAGCAAACTGACTCGACACGCGAAATCTGCTAATCCAGTAATATCCAATTAGTCACAGGGTTAGTTTGAGGACTCTTCTTCATACAAAGTACTTGATAGCTGCATAGAATTTAGGGGCCGCCCTTACAGACAAAGACTAAAAACAATTAAACATGCTTGCATTTTAAGTATTCAAGTTAAAATCGTGATATATTATAATGACTGATGAGAATTTTCAGTCTGAATCAGAATCGACCGCAATTTGACAGAATTTTATTAATTTTAGTAGCCGCAACCTAACTCTACTATTAATGGGCATTTTGCATTTATACTTCATTGGTGAGCCTGCTCCTCGAAGAGTGAACATTACATCATGTGAATATGTGATCTTGTAAGTATCATTAAGAAATTGAAATCTGACTATACTCAATATGCATAATCATAGCATCTAAACAATTCCGCCTATACTTACAGGAGTGATTAAACTCCGAAATTGAAATATATGTAATGAAAAGGGAAGATATCTATACCGTCCATGAGTGCTTCAGCAACCTCGTCTCGCGTCACATTCAATGCTCTTAGTAGAATGGCTATGTTCTGAGACTTCTTTGGGTCCAAAACGCGGTTTTCTTTTTCAACGGGAGGAAGAACCGATCTCCTAGTTGTATCTTTCTTAACCGCAGGGGTTGAATTGCAGCCAAATAAACTTTCCATCATGTCCTCGTTTAACCTGCAATGCCATTATCAAAGACAGCGAGTATTAAGGTGTGTCACTGTCATAAAAATGATTTGAAACCGAATACACAAAGCCAGGTCACAGGTGTTAAGACTTACTGAAAGGAGCTCGATTTCAGCTGGTCCCATACAGTTGCTCGATCCGAGGTTGCCCTCACTTTATCCCAGTGCAGAGGCTTCAGCCTTGGTCTTCTTTCATCCATGTCATCTCCATTACGCCTTCCTGAAGAACTGCATCCATCATCGAGCTCTTCTCCTGATCGAACTGTACTGTCTTTTCTTTCACCGTCACTTGGTTTGGGAGACTGAAATTGTGGCTTTGCTGTCACTTGATCATCCCCTGTTTCCACCTTACTGGTAACTTTCCTAGGAGCCGATAACGGCGGTTTAGGAGGAGGTGGAGGCGGTGGTGGAGGTGGTGGTGGCGGTGGAGGAGGAGGAGGAGGAGGAGGAGGGGGCGTAGACTTTCGATGCAGTGGACTGGTTCCGCTTATTGATCGAAGGAGTGCTAAATTCGGGGGTGGTGGAGGAGCTGCGAATTTCGCCCTCTTGGGCATATTTGATCTTTTTTCCTGGTGTCTTTCTTCAGCTTGATACTCGTATATATCGTTCAACTCCTCCTCTGCTTTTGGCGGGGGAGGAGGCGGTGGTGGAGGAGGAGCGGACTTAATAGACGGAATGATAGCATGCTTAATAACATCAGGAGAAGATGAAGCCAAACCCCGTGATCTAGGAGAAGTCCTCCTAGAATGGGGGAAGGAACTCCCACCATTAGTCCTATTTGAACGTGGAACCTGAGTCCAGTACCCATCATCACCACTAGCAATTGAGCCATGTGGTGTATAAAACAAAGTCTCACTTCTCTCTTCATCAGAGGAAGACATGGTCGCCGTTGGTGAGCTCTTATGTGGGGCCACCATACTCCTTGGTGGCGCTCTACTCAACGGCGGTAGCGGTTGCAAGTCAGGACTAGGCCTATATCGATCTGATGTCCTCTTTGTTGCAACATCATTATTAATATTGTTATGATCATTGCTAATGTGATTTAGCTTATGGTAAGGTGATCCATTTGCTGTGTTTTCCTCATTGACTGTCACTGATCTCTGATTTGCAGGCTCTACTGTACCAATATACAGGAAGTTTGAAGGAGGCGCCCTTGATTCTTCTGTATATCTTCTTGTGTTACTATTCGCACCGACACCACCAGCACCACTGCCACCGCTGACTAGCTTCTGCGTCTCAGCAGGGTTCCTGACCCTGTGTTTATACAGGTAGAATGCCAATGCTGACAGCATGCCTAATGTTACTATCACTACTGATACTGCAATTGCCACTTTCTTAGTAGGCTTTGTGGGCTGAGTCGCAGTCGGTATGGGACTCAGCCCATTGGCCACCACAGGTGGTGGTGGTGAGGGAGGTGGGTTTTGAACCGGGGTTGACCCCGCCGGCACCTCCGGAAAGAAGGGCTGGTCCGGGGTGAACCCTGAAGTGTCAGCTGGAGGGGGAGGAGGCGCCAGTGATGATGATTCGTCATCGTCGGACGGTGGCGGTGATGAGCTCTCAGGAAACAATGGTTGATGCAGGATCCTTCTAATGGTCTCAGCATTCCTTAATGACTTACCATTGACTAAAATTGACAAGGTTAGTGATATGATCACAAGCAAGTTGAAGAAATGGAATTTCATAGTGAAATCAGGTGGGATAATCTGGTTGTTTGCTGTATACTATCCCACCAATTCATGTCTAAGTTCATTGGTTGTTTGGGTTTCCAATTCTTTTCTTGATTTGGTGTGAAAGAAGAGAAGGTTTAGAAAAGAAGAGAGAGAAAAAAGAGAGGTGTGTCATGTGTGTAGAGGGAACCTTCTTTAGTTTGCAAGATCTGGATGCCCAGGACTCTGTTCTGAGTGATGTCACCAAGTTAGCCGCATTTTCTCCTTTTCTTGTATCATACTGTTAAATTTTCTATTTTGGAATTAAGTAATCCCATTTCTTGTATCAATAATTATAATTTATACATGATTTTTTTTTTTCATTGGTAAAATGACTTGACCAGTAAGATTAAAAACTCGCTCGAGTCAATTTTACATTTTTTTTCGTTTAATGAACATGCTGGTTTTGAAAAGTATAATTAGTGGTATATGAACATTTTTTACCAATAAATAATATCGTACAACCAGTGGTATTATGAACATGCTGATTTGATACCGTTTAAATGATGAAGTTTGGAGAAATATAATTATAATTTTGAGAAAGGCAAATCATGTGTAATTGTTCTACCGTAAGAAGGGGGGGATTGCTGTTCCAAAAGAGATCTGATGCCAAGTGGCAAGTGGCAAAAGGAAAGAGAATCTCTTCTTTTTTTCACTTTTTTTTTTCCTGTCTGAAAATGAAGGTAGTAGTGAGAAAATGGGTGTTAAACTGCTAATATTTCTGAACCAAGATTGCTTTAAAATAAAATTATTCTGTTTTTCTTTCTTTTTTTTTAATAAAAAAGAATGGAAGAAAGAAAGAAAGATTATTCCCTGAAATTCCTAAAATGCTTTTTTAGTGGCAAAAAAACCTTGAAGATTACTTACTTGATATATATTCCTTAAGATACTTTTAGTGGGACAATTCTCCAGTATTACTGCATTGAGCTTCAAAACATTGCCTAGAGTTTTGCGGGAACTTTCTTCTAGTATTTTGCTTGCATGAGTAATTATCTCATTACAAATGATGACTACCATCAAGAATGGAAACTTTGCTAGCATGTTTATAACTTAGCTTGTGGGTCAATTTTACTTCAAATCTTCCCTAGGCTTATCTATGTCGATTTTTTTTCTTCTAATTAATGATGTCGATTTTCTTTTGATAATCGATGTAATAATACGTAATAGCACTTTTAGTCATAACTTATTTTTTTCTCACTAATGTTTTTGTCAATGTGTAGCTGTTAAATTGTCTTTGTCAATATGTAGCTGTTAGAGTTACATATAGCATGATCTCTTTCTCACCCGTGCCAAGTCACCTACGAAATACTAGGTGCTTGGGATGTACAGTAGTATTACACAATTTATTTGCTGGGCTGAATTATTAAATTTATACCATTTCGAATTCCATTTATGAGGAGAGGTGTTGAGGCCCATAATATTTATGTTTGAAAAGGATTGCTTTCTTTGTCACTATATATATATATGCACAATGAATCATCAATATTTCTAAACATTTCGATGTTCTAGCGAACAACGACCTTTTTGATGGGGAGTGTTGATTGCATGCAAAATAAACATTTGCGTAAATATGTACAAAATACGAATTAGGGATTGTAGGATTTGTAGATTTATAAAATGGTTAAAACTATATCCTCGAGTCAGTATTATAGAGGATTTTCACTGTAGATTTCTCTCGAAACTAATTATTGTAATAAGCGACTCGACGACCAAAATATTTCAATAAAGTCGATTGCATGGACCATCTCCAATAGTTAGTTGATTAGTTAATTTGTTGGACTGACTAATGCTATATGCAAATATGCAATATGCCTATATCTTAATCATGTACTACAATAAGGCAAGATAAGCATTTCTATAATTATAATGTAGGGATGTAATTGTAAAATTTAATTGGATGCAAAAAAAAAGGTGATGTTGTAAGTTGATCTTTGTATTAGCCCTTTTGATTTGATACCATCCCTGGTCCAGCGATCCACCGCAGCACCGACCCGAATCGTTTGTCTTCTCAATCTTTGGAATTGCAAATCGGTATCTTTGGACTAAATTAGAGCTGAACTTAACCGAACTTCACTGAACTGAATTAAATATATTTTATGAGAGAAGAATATTAGAGTAGATAACTGAACTGACCTTAATTAAACTGAACTAAACTTAACTTAACTTATGTATTATGAAAATAAATCCAAAGAAACAGAGCCTAAATATGACATGCACCAGTAAAACCATCAAACAAGAACATATGCTTTACTATTACATTATTGATTATTTCTTTGCTTTAATGTTCTCTTTTGTTGGTGTTTGTGTCAGTGCTTTGCTTTACCCTTTACTTCTTAAGTAGAAATGTCTGGTATGTTGTGTAAAGACAATAATATCCTTTTCCATCCCTTTAGGCTTAGGATCCTAAACTCTTGCTTTCTTTACTTCATTTTTATTCCCTTTCCCAATTATATGTACGTTATGCTCTACTTATTTTTACTATTGTTATTTGGACTTATTTAATCTTATTTTGTGTAAAGGAAATTATAAGTTTTTTAAAAACATATTTTCGATTACTTGACCTTATGAAATCATCCAAATGCATTTGAATTAAGGTCTTGTTCTTTTGAGTTGAACTAGGCTAAACTAAATTCAAGTAAGCTTAAATAAGTTGAACTAATCTTAAATGAGTTAAAATAGTTGAATTGAATTGAACTGCGTTAAAGTGGGCTTAGCTGAACTAAAATTGATTGAAAACAGACAAAAAAAAAATTTACGAGAAAAACAGGTAAACTTAAGTGAAGTGAGATTACATGAAATTGAGCCCAAAAGGAATATGACCTTAATTTTTATGAAAATAAGTAAAAATAAGGTGAATAAAACGTATTGATCCATAACACCATATCATAAAAAAGCAAACTTTATCTTTAGATTTTATATTGCGTGTATGACTGACTTTAATCATTCCTAAGCTTTATTTCGTTAAATCATTCATTGAGGAATGAGCGCTTTTAAGCTCAGGTTGCTTGCTTATCTGGAAAGTTCGTTGCTCATTATGAATGTCTTCTGCCGATTCTTTTTAATTCATGACTAAACAAATGAAAGCAATCAAACAATCAAGCAATCAAGGTTGTTAAAATGATCTACTGCCCGTTTTTAACACCTTTTTTGTGTACTAAAATGTCACGGTGAAGCTTTTTGGTGCTTTGGATCAAGTTATACATACTTTAGTCTTGATGTATGATGGTACGTATAGTACCAAGTAAAATTAGATGATACGAGGTAATATTAAAATTAGAAACAATGTTATCAATAAACCAAGAGGGTTCAGTTATAATATTGTATTGTGTAATGTGTATTACAAATTCAAACATAAAGTTTCTATCTCGTCATATGCTAAAAATTGAAAGGTGGAAAAAAGAGTTGATATATAAAAACAAAGCGAGGTTGATCAATCTTGATCCTTGACGGCTCAATAGCTTCAACTTAAACTTGCACATGAACTTGAACTTATTAATCAAGCCATGACTCAAAATGGTATAAATGTATAATTGAATTGAAGTTAACACCATTCTTGCTTTCTAGGCGTAAAGTGTTAATGGACAAATTTGTTGTTAGGCATCTAGATCTAATTTAGGAATAACATAATTTAAGAAGTATAACTATTATTTAGAAGAATCGAAACACAATGAGACTAAATTTTTTTGATGAAGTTGTTGCCCTAAAAAACAAAATAAAACAGTTGTATTGAACAAAGCAGTATTTATTCATTGCATTATTAGCCTGTCATGCCTAAGATTGGACCAAATCCAACATTAGAAAAACTGTATTGAAACTGATATTTTGGACCGACGTTTACATAGTTAATTTCTAATAATGAAATTAAGCTGGTGGCATTTTGGGACTATTATGGATGATAATCATCATTATTCATTAGTACATTATTATTATTAGCTAGGGAATTGAATAATGGCCTGCTAAATTGTGATTATGAAAACCCAAAGTGTAGCAATAGATGTGCAACAACAGATTTCTTGTCTAACACTAACTCATGTTGGGCTGTTGGCCTTGGCCATGTTGAGAAAGATTAATGTTATTAGTTTGTTGTGGGCCCTTTTTATGACGCAAATTCTATTATGGTCCCGGGACCATAGTCCTCGTCATGGTCCCGGACAAATGTTCATTTACGAAACTAGAAATGTTAATCTCAACATGTAAAATGTTCATTTTCAAGTGTAAATGTTCATATCTGAAAATGAACACTTGTATTTTCGGGAAACAATGAACATTCTATTTCAGAAATGAACATTTCTAGTTCGGAAAATAACATTTACCTGGACCACTTGATCCCGGACCATAATAGACCTATTGGAAATTACTTGTTCGCATAATGCTAATCTACAACTTAATTCAGGTTTAGGAATTAGGATGAAATTAATTTGTTGGTAATAATAGTTTTAATTAATGCAACATTTGTTATTGATTATATACTGTGCTTGCTTCAAGACTGTCATCTATCAAACTATTTAATTGTGTTGTTAATGGAGGAACAAGACGCTTGATAATAGTCAAAAGTGTTTTACAAAAGTCGCAAATTTATCCAAAATTTACTTTAGAATACTCCGTATCAATATTAACTATTGAACCTAGTCTTTAGCACATACGATCGTACAACATTATTACATTAGTAAATTATTGAAAAATATTCTACAAGTAAATCTTTTTACAAATTTAAATGTTACTCAATTTATCATCGATTGACTTAATGTGGATATTAACTCAATTTAATCAATGATACCTAAAAAAAAATATAATCAAAGCATTTCATTTTCTAACAATCATTATAAGGATAGGACAAAATTAAAAAGAAATAAATGAAATGAATGTGCTAAATAATACTAATAATAAAAATAATAATAATAATAATAATAATAATAATAATAATAATAATAATAATAATAATAATAATAATAATAATAATAATAATAATAATAATAATAATAATATAGTAGTGTATTCCAACGTTAATTTAATAATTTATGTCCCTGGTCGGTCTTATAAGATATACTCCGTAGTTGGTCTTTCAGCTCTTGAGCCTTTAATTCATTGAGCACGTGGGGATTGTTAGTTGTAGAACATCCCGCAAAGAATCAATTGAATGGATGCCACTTCATGTGGAGTACGAGTGCTTCCTAAACGTTAATGAATACTTGGCAGTTTATGAATTATGATGAATTGATGATAGCTCGTAGCAGGGCTGATTCTGTCTTTTACCTACGCTACGCAGTACTGTTTGATTGCAAAATAAAAAAGACAAAGACCAATGAAACACGTCAAGAATAATAACCTTTCTTTTCAGCCATGCAACATTGCAACCTACACATCTAATCTACAGCTTCAAGTTCGACCATACAAATCTTACAAATGCAAACAAATGCTGTAAGAAGAAATTAAGAAAAAGCAGTTCCACTGCTGAGGGAGATCCAATGGAAGTGAACCATGCTATAATACTCTCATCCGTTTCACAATAGTCGCTACACACTTATAAAAACACGGGCTTCTAGACAAATTTTAGGGGAAAAAGGAGATAGAGAGAAAGAATAAAGGGAACCCTGTGAGAGGAGAGAGATAGAGAGAATATTTTGCTCAAAAAGAAAGTGTAACAAGTAATTTGAAACTTTCGTAAATAGGAATTATAACGAGTAATTTGAAACTTGATTTGATAATAAAACATTATCATATATTTTTCAACCAAACTCATCATAGGTTATAGCGCGCCTTCTCTATATCATACATTATGCATCCTAACACTTGTCACCCCTCACTATTCTTATGAAATATTATTCTTACTTGCACCGACACTCAACATTATATATAATGATCTCCGTTGTATATTAATATGTGAGCGAGTTGTGATTATCGTGTAGAAATATGTATTAATCATAGTGTAAAAATTGTCTTACATGCATAGTCAAATATCCAAATTGCGTTAAAGGTTGTGATAGACTAATAACCAATTTTCCACTAATAGCAACTAGTCTTTATTTCACAATAAACACGACATTTATGATACTTAGTATTATTATGTATGGACTACTTTGAGACTTACTTATTACCATACTACTTAGCTCTTTGAGTAACAATTTTTATTAGGAAAAATAAAAACGAAGAATCCCATCTTTTGGTGGTCTGCTGTCAATAATCCGGCTTCAAATTAATTACATAATAATCTCAACTTTAGGGGTGGTTTTCCCAAAATAATCCGAACTCTCATTTTTGCTGCTTTTGTTGATTCATTTTTGGTTTGTTCTATGTAAAAAAATGAGAGTTCAGATTATTTTGGAAAGACCACCCTAAAAGTTGAGATTATTCTATAATTACTTTGAGGTTGAATTATTGAGATCAAATCAGACCACCAAAAGGTGGAATTATTAGTTTCCATTTTTCCTTTTTATTAACTAATTATATTACGGACTACTCCGTATGTGTTTCGGTATTTGTTTGTGTAGAATTATTTAGTACTCTGTAGTAATCATAACAAGTTAGTCATTTTATATCATCAATAACTAAATCATCTTGACTGTTGACAAATTGAAAGGTTCATACAATAATTACTACAAACGGAAACAACCACCATATTATACTATACTACATACTCCGTAGTATAATACTCCCTCCGTTTTTTTAGTTGTTCCAGTTTCTATTTTGGATGTTTTTAAATAGTTGTTCCAAATCAATTTAAAAATAACTTTTTCAAATTTTACCTACTTTATTTACTCTAACATTAATGACTTACCACTTTCTAAAGTCAACTTTCATTACTTTACYCAATCTTTTCACCCAAAATTATTATTTCCCATAAAATTTCATTCACACATTTACTCTTTTACCTAACTTATTCAACTTTTTACCCAACTTACTCAACTATTTAATTCAATTCAATCACCTCTTAAAAACCGTTCCATAATGGTATGGAACATCTAAAAAAACGAAGGGAGTATAATTTATGAACAAAATAGAATGATATATACTTTAACAAAGTAATCGATTACGACAGATTGTTTCATTGATTAGTTCTTATGTGATGTGAATCATATACTCTATCAAGGTTTTCGTAATGTATGCTAATTTAATGTGGAGGTTGGGGTGATGGGCCCTCAAAGGGTATTATAGGATGTCACATCAATTGAAGGCAGTCCATAAAAAGTTGGTCCTAAGACTATAACACTCTTATTAATCAAACTAATAACATGTGACCTTTGGAAAAGGACACAAGTACAACACTGTGGCCCAACTTGGACCGCTTATTGGACCAGTTATTGGGCCCCTTTTCAGGCATATTCCAATCAAACACATTTCACCCTCAGTCCAAAAGAGTACATACCAAGTGCTCCCATTAATTTATCCTCGTTTGGGCCTCTAATTGGGCCTCACATCTGTATATCTAGCCCAATAAGTGGGATTCCCATCAATCACAAAATCACATCCTTTACGAGTTGATTGTTGGAGTTAAGAGATCCATCTCAACCAAAAGCTTAAGCTAATGTCCCGGAGCATCTAAATGATCTGAAATGAAGTGGTGACATCACTGTCGAATCATAATTGCCGTGGTGAGAAATCAAATGGAAGAATATACAAACTAAGATTGCTATTATTGTAGGATGGTGCAGTAGAGATGATTACTCTCACGAGTGTAATGTTAAACGGAGTACGACTCCGTACTCCGTAATAATAATAATGCAAATAAAGTGGCACATGAATGGCTAGATTTAATGTTCCATACTCGTCTAGTAGGAGTAAGTATAAAACAATCAAGGTTGTGGAATAAGTGGTCAATCACGGGTCTAACTCACATAATATCAACATAGATGTCTTTTTTATTAACATAGATTACCTTTTAAATATCATAGATGTCCATTTATTTTACATAGATGCCCAAAAAATGCACGAAAATTTGAATGTAATTTGGCCCACATCCATTTCCTTTTCACTTTCTCTTTTACATTTTTGTCATGTGGAACCCACATTTCATTCCTTTTTTGGAATGTTATTGACCTCATCATCCCTAATCTGTGATTGTTTTAACTCCCCCCGTCTAGTAGAGTATAAAAGTGGCTATTATTCTGTTTAGAGGCGGTCAAAGCAAGTTCAAACATGGATCTGATTAGGAGCTGAGGACCATTTCTGGGACTCGGAGTGTATTCAGATCGCAAATTCTATTATGGTCCCGGGACTAGAGATGACAGTGAATAAAGGATCCTGCTCGGATTCGAGGATCCAGATCCATTTTTGACGGATTTGGATCCTAATATTTAGGACCCTGATGGATCCGGGTAGGATATGGATCCTACTTTCAAAAATCGGATATGGATCGGGTCTTCCTCTAGACCTCTGGGACCCTATCCATGATCCGTTTACCCATTTTTTTAAAAAAATAATATAAAATATGTTGAATAATAGTAATACTACTGAAGAATGTATTAATCCATTATTTTAATACTTTGACTCAAAACTAATTATACTCTAAATCAAAGTATATTTGTCTTTGAAACTTTATTTTTCTTGTACGTTAAATGACTTAAATATTTAATCATGTATGATTGCTTGTAAACTCATGAATAATAGAATACGTRAGGTAGATATATGTTGTTTTAGGATTTTTAATCGAAATTTGGTTCAATATTTGTTATTTTTCATTTGAAATAAAAAATTAAAAAATGATCCATTTAGGACCCAGATCTGTAGGATCCAGACGGATCTGGATCCGGGTCCTTAAAATTAGGACCTTTATGGATCCGGGTAGGATCTGCATCCTATCCTAAAAAAGGATCCGGGTCTGGATCCTAAACGACCCTGTCCGGATCCGGTCCATTGTCATCACTACCCGGGATCATAGTCCTCATCATGGTCTGGTCCCGGACAAATGTTCATTTCGAAAATTAGAAATGTTCATTTTCAAGTGTAAATGTTTATATCTAAAAATGAACACTTGTATTTTCGAAAATGAACATTTCTAATTTCGGAAATGAACATTTGCCTGAGACAATCATGTCTCGGGACCATAATAGACCTATTGATATTCAGATGCGGAGTAAGTAGTAATTGGATCACAGGTTATTCAAGCTGACTACACTATTGGACTATGACTCTAAGACCACTTTCTTCTACAGTTCTATTGCTGTAAATAGAGGCCCGTGACCAATTTTGACTAAACTGCCACGTTTCTAATGGCACTTATTTGCCTGAATTACACTATGACCCTTTAAACGGTCAGATTCATTAAAATGCAAGTGAATAGAATTTTAGATCAATAAAATAATTCATAGTTAGTGGCCGTTTGGTAAGTGTGGGGGTGAAATTTGTGGAATATAGGATGGAATTGTAAATGAGATCGAGAAGGTGAAAATTTGTAAAATAATTTTGTTAGGGAAAATTAGAAGAAATAATCCTCTCACAAAATATTGATGTTAATTGTAAATATGATAACGTTAATAAAATAAATATGGGAAAAATTAAATTTGAATAAAGTGAAAACAAACTAATAATATGTGGCGGAGGAAGAGAACGAATTCACTAATAAACGTGAAGGAAACACAAACGGGAGAATTATAGTACTCTCACACACACAATAAGGCTCTCGAAATTGCTCACAAAAAACGTAATCTCTCAAACAAACTAAAAAATTGATGTGTTTCTAAAACTTGAGGCCAAATAACATATTTATAGGAATACATAATATCAAAGATAAGAAAACTAAAATAATATGAGATATTATTTTATATCCTAAATCAACCTAAAAGATATGTTTTCAAAACAAATTAGCTTGACCCCCAAGCATCTTAAAGATATGTCAAAATATATCCTAATACAAGGTATTAAGATATACTAAACTTGCGAAAGAAGAATTGAAATAATCTATCGATCCAAACTTCAACAAAAGCATCAAATGAGCAACAACAACAACTAAGAATTCGAGACACACCTAACAAATCTCAATCTCTTGTTCCACATGTTAGTGGGAATAAAATTGAAAATTTTTAAATCTCATATTTGGTACAGTACGTGGGATTAAGGTTGGGATTGTAGATTTGAAGGGATCGAAAGGGGTCACTACGACACCCACTATGTCACACAATCAAGACAACCAACCAATTACTCAACGAAAAAACCCAAATTATCACACAACTAATGACCAAGATAAAATCAGCAATATTGCAGTACCAAATTGCTGTCCAAAAATCAGCAAAATCGGACCACGGGAAGACCTCCGATCAAGCAGTTTTATCAAAACTGCACATGCTCAAAAACGAAAAAATAGTTGTTGTCTTTTCTTATTCTATTTCTCTTGTTTTTGTGCGTGAATGTGTGTTGAAAAATGCTACCTGCTCTTTCTGATTTCTTGCAGCAAGTAATAACACCAAAACATTGTCTTAGAAGCCAAAGCACCCAAAGAAAAATTGACCCAAAAAATAGGACTTGGAAATCCACAAATAAAAGGCCCAAGAATATAACATCCAAAAGCAATGTAAATATTGCACAAATGGGATGGACCCATAACAGGGATTAAATTGATAGTTTAACAATTTACATTTTTATAAGTGGTGTAACGCATACTAATATCAATTAAGATATATGGATATTATTTTAGTCTTTTCGTCAAAATAATTTCATCCCACAATTTTATTACCTACCCCTTAGATAATAAAATATAGGAATTACACCCTAAATAATCTTTATTCTCATTCCCGCTAAAAATGGTAATTTTCACTTGTCAAACACGGGAATAACAAGACTTGAGAATTGGGATTAATAATCTCATTCTTCGATTTCCCTCTATCTATTCGACTATTCCCACGTCCCAAATGACCCAATACGACAAGTTTATCCCTAAGATTCCCTTTTAAAATCTGTCACATCAATTTTTCACTAATTCAGACTCTCTCTTCTTTTATATTTTATCTCAAGACTCTAGTCAAAACTCATTTTCTTTTAATATTATTCAGATTTTTTATTTGGGTTATTATATTAGAAAAAACCATCCAATAGAATTGAGACACATTGCAAGTGGGAGTCTTGACTTGAATTTAAGACTCTATAGAATCTGCAGTTTATTGCATGAGAGTGATGAGATCCAAAAAATCTTTAGTCAAAACTTGCAATAAACTGACCCTTACATCCGCACTAAAACAAAAAAAAATGGTAATTTGGGACTCGGGTGGATTTAATGTATAGTTAGATTTATAAGCGATTGTATTATGCAATTTGTCGTAAATTCATATAAAATGAATTTTAAAAAGAAAGTAATACTTCTGCTTCGTATCTGATATACTCGTCAAATATACTACTCCCTTCGTCTCTTAATATTCATGTCACTTTCGTACTTTTAACTATTTACAAGTGTAGAAAATCTTGTAAATAACTATTAATGTATAAGAATAAATATAGTATTAATGAGTAGATTATTTGATTCGTATTAACGAGTGGATTATTAACATTTAATCGTTATAATTTTTACAAATATATAATTAAAGATATAGATAATAAAAAACATGAATTGAAAAGCGTATGAATAGTGACAGACAGGAGCATTATGGAGCAGAGGGAGTATGGCTTTAGCGAGTCACTTGGCCTAAACTAGGGGTGCATATTGAGCTGAGTAGCTCGTGAGCAATTCGTGTTCGACTAGGTCAAAACTCGACTCGAGTTGGCTCGTGCTCGCACGAATCAGCTCGAAACTCGATTATTGTACACAAAAATCAATAATAATCTACATAATATCTTTGAAAACAAATTTTTTCATTGAGACTTAATAAAACTAAATTAATACACTATAAATGAAAAAAATAAGTAAAGAATCGTAAATATATATAATCTAGAATTTCTCGCTCATTTGTAGATTTTAAGAGGGCAAAACTATTAGACGAGCAAATCGTGATCGACTCGGCTCAAAATCTAACGAGCACGAGTCGAGCACCCTCCCAACTTGTGAACGCCTCGCTTGATAAGCACCACTAGACTAAACTAACAAAAATAAAATTTACTTACCAAAAAAAATACGTGTGAGACAAAATATGTTGGGGTTAATTTAAGCGTAAGATGTTCAAACTAAGGGTCTGTTTACATTAGCTTATTTCCAATTCAGTTCAGTTTATAACCCAATTTGTCTCTAATAAAATATTAATTCGATTCAGTTCAAATCAGTTCAGTTCATTTGATTTCAGTTAATGTAAACGAACCCTAATATAGAAAAAATAAATAGATAAAAGGATGGATAAGAAAGGTAATAATAGACACAAATCTAACATGGGTAAAACCCTTAAATAAGTTAAACCACACACCAATTAACAATGAGTGCTAATTATCTACTACATCTGAATTTTCACGCATATTGAGAAAAAGATTTAATATAGTAAACGATCAAATTAATCAAAAAAATTTTAACACAATAAACTTATCATCATATTTTTCATTGTATTAAAATTATTTTGACTATTTTGTTCGTTTAGATTGTTAGATCTCTTCCTAAAAATACGTGAAAAATTCAATTGTTGTTTTCATTGCGTTACGGAGGGAGTAATATTTAGGAAGTTGCAAAATGTTTGGATTTTTCCTTTTTAGTAAATGGTTCCCACCATATTAAAATAATGTGTAAACTCCACTTGCATTTGAGTGTTTTTCCTTAATCAATATTTTCTCCTTCCTTATTATATAATATATACTTCATCCGTTTCTTAAAAATTGTCTCGGTTTCCTTTTAGGAAAATTTCACAATAATTGCTTCACTTTACTTTTTTTTTCCAATTTTGGTGTGGGGACCACAATTAAAATATTTATTCTTATCTCTTTTTTGTGGGATCCACAATTAAAATTCTATTTTTTCTCCCACTACTTTATTAAAATATTCATCAATACAACTATTTTAATCACTTTATATCTCTTTTTTGGTCCCCACTTACACACCTCATCACTCACCAAATTTTGCCTCGATTTCCGAAAAAATCAAAGTGATGCAATTTTTAAGAAATGAAGGAAGTATATCTATTGGGATCCACTCTCTTATTTCTTTTTCTTCTTTAATTTTTGTGCAACTCACCCTGAATGCGACTAAAAGAGAACAGAAGAAGTATATGAAAAGAATATGAGAGTACTACTCATAATGGTACAAGAGTATGGTACAATTCCTTAATTTACATTGGATCTAATTTACAAAGAGAACAAAAAGAATTCACTAATGAGCTACTAATTGTGAATTTGTGTGCTCTCTAGGAACATACACTTTGTGGTATTTGATTTGTTCTCAAGCTAGAAACTCGATTACTAAACATCGTCCCGGAATTACTTACTTTCGCCTCAATTTCGTGGTTGATTTTCCCATTTTAGGCTTTCGTCCTCTAAAACCCTTATTGCTTCTTCTCCTCTCATCTCTTAGCTTAGCACCACCACGCAATCGCTGGAATATTGAGACGAATGTCGGAAACGGACCTCGAACTAACGTCGTCGCCACATGACACTACTGGAGGGGTAAGGTTTTTTTTTTGTGTCTAAATTTTACGTACGTCCCATGGGACGTACGTCTAGAAATTCCTTCGTCCAAGATCCAGACGAGAGTGGATCTTGGACGAAGGGTCTATCAAATTTTTTTAAAAAAACGAAATCCCCGTGTCTAGGTAAGTCAAAATCTCTGGGGAGATTTTAAGTAAAACGGGACGAGGAATAACAATTCCTAACAAGAAAAGTATGGTAGATATTTGTGCTACAAGTGTAAGCCTTGGCCTTGGTGAACAAACACTTTAACCTTGGAGGCTAAGGGTTTTCAAACACTTGGAGACCAAGGATATTGTAAGTACTCCGTAGTAACGATAACTTGTGACTAATTTGTGATGTGGTGGGATAAATAAATAAATAAAATACTTTTTTTTTCTTATAAAAGTTTAACGGTTGGTTGTAGTTATGAGAATGATTTCCATCTAAATAATGAATTCAAGATTTGTGATCATAGAAGATTATAATAACAGTAGAAATTAACAACATAATCATGAAGAAATTAAAGAACAACCTATTGAATTCTAGATTTGTGATCACATAATAAGAATAAAATAACAGTATGCTATAATACTATGTACTGTTTTTTTTTACTACTAATCTTTACTGATGCAATACATTCAAATGTTTACTGAAGCATTACTTGTTACTTCAGTAATCAGTACAGTACATATTTTTCAAATTTTCTTGTATCATCAATCAATCAGTATATGAATGTTTAAACTCGTATTTTTGGAAACACATTAAAAGAGGACATATTAAGCCGTTGAGCAACATGGTATACTTGGGTAAAAGGGCTTTAAATTCACAGAAAGGAAAATAACACAACATGAAATTGGTTGGCTCGCAGTCATAGGTCTACCACTCTACTCTCCACATATTTCAAAGCTCCACTGTATCCCACTTCACACTTTCACAGTGCGCTTCCCAGAGAAACTTTCAACTTGTGACTTGTATGAGAGAGAGAGAGAGAAAGAGAGAAAATTGCAACAATGGTGTCAAAAATGGCTTGTAATTTCCACACTTTCTCCTTCCTTTTGCTGTTTCTTACTGGTATGTTTTCTGGCTTAGAAGTTATCAGTTTTTATTTATCTGTAATTATGTCTTCTGCATGAATGCTGAACAATGCTGTTTTTGTTTTGTAGTTGCAAGACAAAACTCAGCTGAGTTTTTGAGTGTGTATTCAAACTCAAACCTTAACGCACCTTCATTAGCTGCTTCAGTGCACAACCAAGACCTTAACCATGTTGCAAGCAGTGTTTTAATGGCTGAAACATGGCTCAGAAACCATGTTCTATCTTACTACCCTGCTTACAATGTCACCCACATTGTCGTTGGACATGATCTTCTTTGTTCTGCCATAAACAACCAACAATATCATCAACTTATTTTACCTGCTCTCAAGAACATTCACCATTCTCTGATTAGGTGGAATTTACACTCGGAAATCAAGGTTTCACCTTCTATTTCGTCCCATTGTTTGGAATTATCCTCTGATTTGGGTTCAAGCCTTGTCAAACCTCTTTTACCCTTCATTAGCACAACAAACTCTTCTTATATGATAAACCCACCAACTGAGTCCCCCATTTCTGGCAAAAAGTTTGAATCTTTGGTGTCAACCCACTTGAAATTTCTCAAAAAGATTGGATTTTTAACCTTGGAAAATGTCAATTTTTTGGTGGCACAAAACCAAGTGCAAGCAACAAAAATGACAATGAGAAAACTCAATTACATTCTCCCAACACCATCGCCAGAAGAGCTTCCTATTGCCAAAGGCCAAGGATCACTCCCTCCTCTAGTTGGGGTTGGGCCTACAATGTCCCCACCTAGCCCACCCAGCCCAGTCTTTGGGGCCCCTCATGTGGGCTTCAGCCCAACCCACTCCCCTCACCCCCACCACCACCACAACCTGCCACCCTGTAACCCTGCCCCACCGCATGCCCAGCCCGCGCCAGGGCCCGTGGAGGAGCCGATGAGAGAGTACAGATGGTGTGTGGCGAAGCCGAGTGTGCCTGCTGACACACTGCAGGAAGCAATGGACTATGCCTGTGGTGAAGGAGGAGCAGAGTGTGATGAAATTCAGCCTGATGGAAATTGCTATTACCCTGATTCACTGTTTAATCATGCTTCTTATGCTTTCAACAGTTATTGGCAGAAGTCTAAGATCAATGGTGGCACTTGTGACTTTGATGGCACTGCTATGCTCATCAATTCTGATCCTAGTATGTTGTCTCTCTTTTTGGTTCTTTAATCTAATGTTAATGTTGTGAATATACTATGAAAGATGCTAACTTTAGTATGAATTGTTTTTTATTTTGCAGGTTTTCTCCAATGTAGGTTCATTGTGGTTTGATTTCAAGGAGGCTTTTGGTATGCCAGTGAAGTCTTCAATGACTAAAATGATTTGGTGACATCATTGTGATTTGGTTAGTTTAATAGGGAGGTAGTTAAGTATGTGTTAATTAGAGTAGGGGTTGAGATTAAGGAGATGTTATTTGTTATTTTGGAGTACCAAAGCTTTAATGTTTAGCATATTAATTGTATGATGGTTGGTAAGGTGGTACACAAAAGGTTATGACTTGTTCATGCYTTTTGTGGCTTTAACTTTGTAAGGAACAAAAAGGTTGATTATTGGTATCTGATAATTGTGAGTAGTATCTATTTGCTGATGCTTTTGTTTGTTCTCTTTGTTGTATATCTGCTAATTATCTTGGGTTTTGTGTGATGGTTAAATTAAGATGAAAAAAAGCTTAAGTGAATCTTATTGGTATCCAATGCCATTGTGGCAAAAAAAAAGGGTAGTCGGAAGCTTTCTCTAAATTATCAGAGCCAGGTTTCGATCCTGGGACCTGTGGGTTATGGGCCCACCACGCTTCCGCTGCGCCACTCTGATTTATTGATACATTTGTGATCTATTTTATTGTAGACCTCGTAATTGTTTCTCTCCGCCCCAACATATTACCAAGTACCAACGAGCGTCAGCATGGGTATATGATAACTAAAATGAAACTAATTTGGTTTGGGTTTAAAATGGTCTGATGCAATTAGTCCATTAGAATCCGATCTGATCCCCCAAAAAAAATGATTAAATGGCCGAAAAATGATTGAGTAACTTAAAAGGTTGTCAACCCTCTAAAGTATAAGAGAATGAAAAACTATTATATGTGTAATAAATAAGAGAGAGATGATTTATAAAATAAAATTTTAATGTATTTTTGACCAATGAAAAATCAATATTTGGAGGGTTGCTAACCCTTAGGGTCACCCTAGCACTCTAATCCCACATGAATGTGATTAGAAATTAATCAATCGAAATAATTACATGATCTGAATATGAATGATTCCATTACTACTAAGTCTATTCCCAAAATTTTTTTTAGAAGTCGTTTAACACAAGTACAAAACATAGACCAACATCGTTGGCTCGTCCTTATAAACAACCATGCACTAAAGAATTTTTTAACAAAAGAGTCAGGACCCAAGGAAGAAAGACGCTGATTGAGCACAACTTAATAATTGGACGTATTAATTACTCCATTTGTAGCATAGTAACTGTAAGGGTCTGTAACTTGACTTTATGTCAAATCGTTATACGAGGAGTAATACCCAACATTGAAAACAAAGAAAACCTTACACTTTTCAATTTTCAAATGCCTCTTTATCTATCAGTATCCTGTCACACCAAGCTCACCTGCAAACTCATAAACTGAATACTACACTATATAATGCATAGCAAGTATGTAACTTCCCAAGGCCATGCTATGAAGAAACACTTACTTGCCACATGACCTTCTCTCGTACATGCCTTGTACTAGTTCAAATATCGATTCTTGTCTATTTTTTATCGTGTAAAGTCTCACTTGCTATGGAGGTAATATATTAAGGGGTAATAAAAGTCAAATCTCATTTGCAGAGATAGTTACCCTCCTCGGCTCCTCCACACTAGGGTAATTATTACCCCAATACGAGGGTAATAATTACCCCACTTCTCCCTTTTTTAGTCACAAAAAATGCAATTATTCATTTATCACAATCTTAATTTACATGTTTTTTTTTCTCAAATTTGATTTTTATTACCACTTAATAAATTACACTCATACCAAGCGACGCCTAAGAGTTAAAAATAGTAGTAACGGATCATATCAACAAAAAAAAAATAATTTAACAAAGTATATGAGCGTAACCAATGACGTGGTACCCAAATCCTTGCTCCATTATGACATTATCTATTATAGTACTTCGTATTAATTTATGAATGATTCAATATTATGAATGTAAAAATGTGAAATTAGAAAGGAAGGGCATGCAAGTGATGATGGTGTTTGGTGAGGCTTGCTTTGGTACTTGAGAAGAAAAGCCGCAAAAAAGGCAGTAGAAAACCAAGGCCCAACTTTCATCAAACCTGCCCAATTACAAGGAAATGCGAAAAGCCTTCCTCTAAACACCGTGATTTCTGCATATCTTAATCTCACTACTTATAATAATGATTGATTATTTTTTATTTTATTTTTGACGGGAATGATTGTTTAGTTTAAAGCATATAAATTGTATAGTATGATCTTTGCATTGTCCCACATTACTTTATTACAAAATGAAATATTTTATGTAATTTAGGGGTTCTTTGGTTGTAAATAAGTCATTTTCCCGAAAATTGTAATTTTTTAATAAAGTATTGCACGGAGTATGATTATTTTTAGTTTTTTTTACGAGAAAACTAAAAATGTTTCATTCATGATAAAGCCGAACGACACTTAAAATTTGATTAAATCGAAAAACCATAACAGACATCCATAGAACCTATGAACATTTTGCATTAATATAACGGATTTAAATAATATTCGTCTTAATAAATTCCCTACATCCGCAACAATACTAATTTGTGAGTTCGCACAAGTTCGGCATAACATCCGTTGTTGCGTAGTTCGTCGGTCTGTATACGTCTATAGTCTCCTCGATAATGGCAAATATAATGAAACCACACGCACCAATGTTCGTAAGGGATGTAGCATATATCGATCAGCGAAACCCTAAAATTTTGAACCAAACTTCATCGCAAAGCTGAGACAATAACCAGTAGCACAACCTGTGTACTAGTCGACACCTGAAAGTCGCCAAACAATGGACATAGACTCGACCAAGGTCTCCTCCTGTGAACAAAAAAGCAAAAGGAAAATATCCCAAAAATCTAGAATTGCGATCAAATAGAAACCTAATCCCAGAGGACATCTTTATTGAAAATAATAAATTAAAACCTAAATTAATAAAGCTTGCTTTAAACGATAAGAAACAACACATATTGACGGTAGGGGCGAAACCCTTGCCACGGCCCTCCAAGGGGCAAACGTATGGAGCAAGGCCCTGAGGTAGGGGGTCGTGATTGTTGCCCCTCACTCGCGACTTCAACGTAAAGTACCCTCGAAAAGAAAGAACAGCGAAGGCCGACACTATCATAAAGCTTTGCATAACCAATCGGCAAAAGGCAAACCCCAAAGGGTGGATGGGACTCACCGACGGTGAGGAGGGGTCGTAACCCCTCACCGCACGACGAGTCCCCCCGAACTCGAGAGCAAAAGAGGCGGCCAAAGAAGGATCGATAGCGGGGGAAACAGAAAAAACGAAAGGGGGAGAGGAGGAGAAGCTAGACGAGGTCGAAAGGGTGGAGCAAGGGCGGGGGATCGACAGAAAATCCTACTACGAGGGGATGAAAAATCCTACTATGAGAGGATGAAAAACCCTACTGTGAGGGGAGATAGGTTTAATATTAATCTTTTTTTTTTTTTGCACAGTGTATGATTGTTAGTTTATTTTCATGCAAAACTATATGTAGATCATGAACATAATTGTTATATGTTTTAAATTATGTAAACTCGTATGTAGACCTTGTAAGTTGGTTATGTAATGTGTTCATTAGGATGATTGGATTATAGAGAAACTCAATTGAATTGAAATGTATAAAGTACTCCGTAGTGTAAATTGAATTGAGTTGATTTAAACTACAAAATAAATTCAAGAGAAAATGGTGTTATGACTGAGTAGAATGTCCATTTTTGTGAAGTTATCATTTTAAAACTTGAAAGAAGTGACAAGATTTGACCTAATTGGAAATATATGGACTATAATTTTTTTTCATTTTCGGGTACTATTACGAGGAGTTTTTTTATTCCTATGGTGCGTGAGTTTGTATGGGTACCTCATAGGGTAGCATCCCTTCTAATGAGAATTTTTCTCCATTCTTAGGGTTCAATTTTGAAACCCTAATTAAAAAGTTTAAGACCCTTAAGGCCTTAACTACTTAGGCCAACACTAATTGATTTGAAACGTATGGACTATATCTAGATGATGATATATGAGAACTTTATATTGATTTCTTGTCTGCATTTTTCAAAAAAATAAAATAAAAATGCATTGTAAATTTATAATGCTATCGTACACAAATGTGATTCCGCAAATCAATACAATACATAATTATATATTGTGTTATAATTCAATCTAATGGACAATTGAACATGTCGCATGTTGTTGCATTGAATATATATTCCTTCTTCTCAAATCATTTTATCTTGTCTAACATTGATATTCCTCTTACTGAGTAATTAGCTAAATGAAATACGAAGTATATTATTATTATTGTTTTCTTTCAAATATATATGGTCACTTCTCTTAATAATGTCATGAAAAAATTACAATATACTCCCATTGTCTTTATTTATTTGCTACATTTGCTTTTTCACAGTTTTTGAGACACAACTTTAAATACTAAAATCTCATGTTACATACATGAAAAAATTATAATAATTATATATTTGAAAAGTACAAATTGAGGCGAATCAAACAAGATCAATCATGACTATGTTTTTCCTTATGTATATAAATCTAAAGACAGTCAAAGTTCACAAATAAACAGTGTTACAAGTCAAAATGTAGCAAATAATAAAAGACTGAGGGAGTAGTTCTTAACGGTTATGAAACGGAAACCAATCTTGAGTCGAAAGTAAAATCATTACACTTGTTATAGGGATAAATGAAAAGTGATAAAAGTACATAACCCTATGATTATGGTAGTGGCAATGGATCACGGGTGAACCTCATAATCCACCTACATCCACAAAGTTTTCATCCAACCCAACGACCATCATAGATACCCATAGTCCCTATAGTTAACTTCCAACTAGAGATGGCAATGAGTAGGGTCAAGGTCGGGTTCGCCTAGACCCATACCCGCTCATTTTTTTGAGATCCAGACTCGACCCATATCCGTTGGGTCTGAAATTTTTGGACCCAAACCCAAACCCACAGGGTCTGATGGGTCTGATGGGTCTATGGGTCCTTATAGGATCCTAAATGGGTGTTTCTTAATTTTTTTAAAATCGAACATTTTAATTCACTTAATTGTTTTACCTTATTTTATATGTTCGTACTAGTGACGACAATTACTTAAATATTAAAATAGCTCATAAAACTTTAACATATCAAACTCAAAGTCACAACGTACATGTTGTTTACACAATATCATCATCAAAATACATAAATAATCGCTAATTCAACTCATTAGCTAGCTTCAAACACATACAAAAACATGTTAATTCATTCCATAAAGTTTAGTGTGTGTGTGTATATATATATATATATATGGGTCCATGGGTAGGGTCCAGGGCGGGTTTGGGTCTGATATTTTGGGACCCGACCCAGACCCGACACATCCCTCTTTAGACCCAAACCCGACCCAGATCCAATGGGTCTAAAATTTCTAAACCCAAACCCTTATAAATGGGTCTGGGTCTAGCGGGACTGGGTTGGGTCCCGGACCCATTGTCATCTCTACTTCCAACCCATTCATCATCCGCAAGTAAGTCGGATGAATCGCGTTTTTAATAGATCTGTGTATAGTTAAAGAATAATGTGAATAGCATGCCCTAACTCCTAATATAATGGACATAATACTAAAAAATAGTTCTGCTAAAACATCAAGAACTCATAATAAGTAGCTATTATTTTATGGATAATATTATATGCAGCCCTTAGAGCTACATATAAGAAGCTAAAAAAGAAAAGTTTCATAAAAATTATGCATTTGTTATCTTGAAAAATGTGTAATTTTATCATAATTTCACAAAATATTACTATCATAGGAAGTACATTTAATGATATAATTTTTTCCTTATTTTACAAAAAATGTAAAAATTTATAAATGGTCTTTTTATTATTGGAGTATATAGTTTGTCTTGTTGGTATAAAGTGTGTAATAATAATAAAAAAAAAGCCAATGAATAGTGTGGGTTGAGTGGTGGTTTGGATGTTTGTTTAATCGCATCTGGCTCATATGTTACTCATTATATTTTATCTGCCATATATTCATCATCCGTGTTCTTTTATGAGGGATGATAAATCTAGCGCAGCTAGAAGTATAGCGCGACACTGTTTGACACTGTGCGGCACTGTTTGGCACTGTTCACTTGTAAAAAAAAAAATTATTCAATCCTAACATTGTCTGGAATTATATAAACATTGTCTTACGAGTTTGCAACATTGTCCAACTATATACCAAACATTGTCTCAACGTAAGTTAACATTGTCCCCCTAATTAACTTCATATTCCTAAGTCTAATTAAACTCCGTTTTCCCCTAACCCCTCCCGTTATGCTTTTTTCCTTTTCTTACTTTTTTTTAACATTTTTTTTTATTTTATAATTCCCTCCTCATAGCGCTATCCTCATAGCTTCTATGAGGGAACACTTCCTCGTTCTTTTATATACTTTAGTCAGACGGAATCAGTGGCAGATCTAAAAAATTTGCAATGGGGGCACGAAATTATACTCATTAATTATGTTTTACTTAAATATACAAAATTAATTTTATAATTTCATGTTTTGCATAATTATTATACAAGAGAAGTGTGTGTATCAATGTAATAACACAATAATAATTAATGAATTATATTGTGGAATGTACAAAAAAATATATAAGAGATCACTTAGTTGTAGATATGATCTTTTTGCTTTTACCTAAGAGACATTTTGTTAAAAAAATCCGATTTCTTAGAAAGGAAATAGACTACTTTTCACGTAGCTAAGAGATCTGTTTTATGAACACAATGGTCTCTTATGTATAGATAAGAGAATGCCTTTTATGAACAACAAGTTTCTCTGAGTTTTTTTAATTTTTATTTTTAGAAATGGGGGTACTGCATAACCCTACAACACCCCCTAGATCTACCCCTGAGATGGATGGAATATCTAATGAATGTGGATGATAGCCTTACCTATGGCGACATGCCTAGATAATAACTTCCTACACAAAAAGCTAGAACTATAAGAGAATATACCACGGTGTAAGTTACTCCGTAAATAACACTAGTGTAACTCGATATTGTGATATAAGTTCAAATCATCAAATTCAAGGTTCTTTCACTTACAAAATAAGGTTTTTACATAGGTTTGGGTATTCATTTATTGCAAAAAACTTATTATTTATAATTATTATTATTATTATTATTATTATTATTATTATGTTATTTTCTTGTCTAGAACTTATACTTATTGATATTTATTATTATTATTATTATTATTATTATTATTTATTATTATTATTATTATTATATTAATTTGTTACTTAATGGAGTATTACAAATAAGTTAAAGTAAATTTAATAGGAAATTGTAACGATAATAATAAATGAATAAATAAAAACCAAAACTCCTATATAAACGGATATAATTTGAAAAAATAATAATACATCTCGTAATTAGCTTACATCGATCACTCTATTAAAATGCTCGATTTCACTTAATGAATATAAGTAAAATCATACTAGTGTAACTCGATATTACGATATAAGTTCAAATCATCAAATTTAAGGTTCTTTCACTTACAAAATAAGATTTTTACATATGTTTGGTTATTCTTTTATTACAGAAACCTATTATCTATACCTAATACATTAAAACCCTCCCCTTAACACACATATAACACATGGCTTCTCACAAATCATTCTCCCCTCACAAATCACTGCCATATTTCTCCTAATGACACCTCATTTCTCTTCCATCAAATGATACATCATTTTCATTTATTCTCCTAAATTCAACTTTCAATTTTGATATTATGACACGTGTCAATTTTGATATTATGACATGTGTATGTCGAGTCTATTAATGTTCTGCAACCTATGTGTAGTCTTTTCATGTTCCTAAAAATATTTAACTCATTTGTTATTCACTTATTATTGTATCCCCAATGTTTAGTTACCTTCTTCGCATTGTCATTTTCTTTTCGCATTCTTTAACCTTTATGTTGAGACTAATCATTTTCTCTAATTTTTTTCAATTACTCTTTCACGATGTCATTGTTTTTGCACCCTTATTTTAATTATTATTTTTTTGCTGTCATATTCTATTTAATTGGGGTTGAGTTGCCTCTTTTTTCTATCTCTTGAGTTGTTTTTTTAGTATTTTAATTATTTTTCATTTTCCTCAAATTGATGGTTGTATTGTGACATGTATTTTCTTGATTATTCATTTTTACTTACTTTGATGTCAAATGTTTCATTTGTCTACTATTTGAATGAAATTTATTTTACATATTGATGTCATAGAAATATGAGCCACTATATATCACCTTAAAGAAATCAATATTGTCCAAATGCATACAATATTTGTATAATTGTATAGCATATTTCAATATTCATTTTTATCTTTTTTTCTTTTTAGGCATAATGGATTCCTATTTTAATCGATATGTGTTTATGCTCTACTCCAACTTCCGACATCGTCAGGCCAAAAAAACTAGTTATTGTTATTATTACGGAGTATTGCAAATAAGTTAAAGTAAGTTTAGATAGGAAATAGTATCAGTAATAATAAATGAATGAATAAAAACCAAAAATCTATAAAAACGGATATAATTTGAAAAATATATATACTTCATCCGATTCTTTTTAGTGGCTACAAAGGTATTTTCAYKTATTTCAATGAAGAGATTTAACAATGTAAACGAGCAATTTTTCAAAGTTATTTTAACACAATGAAAAATGCGATTATAACTTCATTGTGTTAAATTTTCTTTGATTAATTTGTTCATTTTTAAATCTCTTCCTTGAAATACGTGAAAATTCATTTGTTGCCACTGATAGAGCGTCGCCAACCTATCAAATAATAAACCCAACTCGGTCTCACTAACTAGTAGTAAGGGCAAGAAAGGGTTGAACCCATGAGAGGCGTTGAATCAACCACCGAATAATCAATGTTTAAATAAGTTAAGTCAAACTAGTGCTTTGAGAATTGTTTGTCACTAAACTAGGAATATAATTGCAACTAGAATTAAGATTAAACAAGAAATTTGGATAAAAAGGTCTAGGGCAATGGCTACACCGCTCAAATTCATCAATGAATTGCAACAAACAAGGGGGAATCGACTCAATGTTAGTGTTAAATTATGGACATCACCTAAGACACCTAACTACTCTCTCGAGCTAGAAGGATTGCCTAATTCATGGATTACAACCTATTTTCATGGTTAAAATTCACAAACCAACATGGAAAACCAAATCGGTGACAAAAATGTTCCCTTGATTAGAAATTCCTATTTCTCATGGCCCTTTTAGTTCAACGCACAGTTAAGGGAGCCTAACAACCTAACTCATGCTTTTCAATCCTCATTAAGGAGACTAATAAATAAGGAACTTGATGTGATCAATCATAAGACTAGCACTGAAATCCCTTAGAATAAGGTTAATAAACAATCTAACAAGAATCAATCCCACAAATAATTGAGCAATCCATGGCAAATTAGAAGGGTTCACCAAACCCTAGAATTATCTCACCATCCATAAATAATTTCATAAACAACAATTTTAAGTTCGATAATATGTTAAATTCAAAGCTAAATCAACAACAATCAACAATTTGAAGCCAATAATCAACTAATAGTACATAATAAGTAGCAACAATTCACTACAAAGGAGAACAAAAGAACTAGAAGAGAGAGAAAGTTACTTGAAGCTTCAATGGATGAACAACAATGTGAAATCAACTTTGCAAAGCTAAAAACTTGAGAATTAAACTAGAAATTACAAGAAATTTGAGAGTAAATTGAAGTTCTAACTATACCCTAAGTGAGAGAAAGACTAATTGAACTTAAACTTGAGAATGAATGAGTGAATGAATGGTGTCTTTTGCTGCCCAAAAATCAGCCCAAACAGAGCAGAATCGCACAAATCGGATCGGGCGCGGGTTCGGACTGGCAGCTTGCCTATCCGATTTCAAAGTGGCATAACTTTCTCATCTCGTATCGGAATTGGTCTTATGACCACTCGTTTCGAAGCTCTCAAGACGTACTTTCACCTCCAATTGGAATCACCTCAGTTCGATTATTAGATAAAAAGATATGAACGTTTGAATCCAGACCTAAGCATAAAATGCTTCCAAAAGTGCTCCAAAATAGCCTAAATAAACAAAATACCCGTGAAGCACTGGTGTGACCAAAATAAGTTAAAAACATGCAAAACAACACTATAATGCTTCAAAAAGACATGAAAATAAGCACTAAAATACGCCTAAAATATGTACAAAAAACGACTCATCAGCCACTAAAAAAATCGGAGGAAGTATATATAATGCATCTCGTAATTAGTTTACATCGATCACTCTAATAAAATGTTTGATGTCACTTGATGGCCCCAATGGGTATGTCATGTTCACCTTATTTTTACTTATCTAAACTTATTTTTTTCTTAATTTTTCTTATTTGATCTTATTTTTTCTAATCTGAACTTATCATATTTTTTCTGAAATTGTTTGTAAAAAAAGAGAATAATAAATGTGTTCTTTTCAACTTATTTTTTCTGTAAATAAGAACAAACTCAATATTTTTACATGTATCTTCTTTGTGTTTAAGACCAATGTACTGTACATGCATCTGATCTCTTTCATGAAGTAAAGAAACACTGTTACTATAACTCTTCAAAAAAACTAACCTACGGAGTACGGAGGAGTATAAGTTAATTTGATAATTACACTTTGGATGCTCTTTTAAAAGTGACTGCAATAATTACTTTCTCGAATTTTGTTGATCAGGAAGATCTAGTACTTTTTTATGTTACAATATATAGTACCAAAAAAAAAAAGTTGATACACCTGTTAATCTTTTACAAGTATTTTAACCTTGAGCTTTTGACAAATGAAAATGAGTATTTGGGAATATAAATGGTAATAATGGAATGAGATTTTGGAAAATGTAAAATGGGAATGAGAATAGAATATCAAGGTGAGAATTCATTAAATATTTTCACTCACTTAAAGGGTYTTACACTAGTTTATTTTCAGTTCAGTTTAGTTCAGTTTAGCTCCATTTAATTTAGTTCAGTTCAGCTCCATTCAATTCAGTTCAGTTCTTAACCCAATTTCTCTCTCATAAAATATTCAATTCAGTTCAGTTTAATTCAGTTGATTTCAATTAATGTAAACGTGACCTTAGTGGATATAAGACTCAACAACATTAAATTGAATGTTTAGTTTACCATACTATGCGAGGTTAAAATATGGATTAGATGAAAGTGAGAGATTGTTCAATTAGTTAAAATTATCTTTAATTTCAAGAGATTATGATATCAATTCGTATTCTASCTCTTGTGGTAAAGTAATAAAGAATTAAATGAAGGAAATATCAATTATTYCATCCGTAACGAAAAACTTTTAACAATTTTCATTTTTGAATGTAACAAAAAACTTTCAAAAATTGTACAACTTTCCTTAATTAGTAACTTTTAAATGACAAATTTTCCTACCTGCCCTTACTTATCCATCTAATTCAAAATTAGCCCCAACAATTTTTTTTCTCATTCTCTATATTTTTTCCCTACTTTTTATTAAAGGGGAYCACAACACTAATTTGTAAACAAACATTTTTTTTTCATGCTTATCAAGAAGACGATTTAAAGATGTAAACGAACAAATTATATGAAGTAATTTTAGGATTAGTATCGTACAATCTCATTCTTGATTGTCTTAAAATATTTTTCATTAATTTGTTTGTTTACCTCCTTAAATCGTCTCCTTGATAAGCGTGAAAAATAATTGTTGCAGTTAAACTGATACGGATGGAGTAGTCATTAGCTTATTTTGGAATCTTAAGGGGTTTAATACAAATGTTGAAAGTTTTTCGTTACGGATGGAGTAATATAAAGAGCATTTTAGTCATTTCAATAAATTAGGTCATGTTCTTGTCAACTTATTTACTGTAGATAAGTTTCAGTAAAAWTAACTTCAATTCTTAAGAAAATTGTTAAGGTTTCAGTAAAATAAGTTCAGTTCAGTAGAAATACTTTTAATTTAGAAACATTCAGTTGACGAGAACAAAGCCTTAGCCCTYAAGGTGTGTTCTTTTCAATTTATTTGTACTTATCTGAACTTATCTAAACTTATTGAGGATAAATATTTCCAAATCCATTCCCACTTCCTAGCTTAAATTCACAATCAATCAACATTAGATTATCCCAACTTAGAATTAATACTCATATCCTCGTATCAAATGCCCCCTAAGTTATTAACTTACTCCCTCCGTTTTTAATTAGATGTTCCATATGAATTTGGCACGGTGTTTAAGAGTTGATTGAGTTAGATAAAATAGTTGAGTAAGTTAAGTAAAAAAAATTAAATGTGTGAATAAAAATTTTTGGGAAAAAATAATTTTTGGTGAATAAATTGGGTAAAGTAATGAAAGTTGACTTTAGAAATAGGTAATTCATTAATGTTAGAGTAAATAAAGTATGTAAAAATTAAAAAAAAATTATTTTTAAAGTGGTTTGGAACAATTAATTGAAAACATCTCAAAATGAAAAGTGAAACAACTTAAAAAAACGGAGGGAGTATTATATAGTGTCCAGTTGAGGGACAATAATTGGGCAAAAACTAAAAGCAGTAAATTTAGTAAAGTAATTGATTTTAGATTAGTTTTATTTGAACGTGTTTTAACTAATTCAATGTAGGATTACAAAATTTAAGGGTAATTATTATGTCTTTTTAGTTTTTACAGAAAAAGTTGAATCAAAATAGAAAATAAATGAAAGTTTCCATTAATATGTACGGAGTAACTTTTTTGAATCACAAAAATTTCCACCAAAGTGAAATAGATGGTCTCTCATACATTTGGGGTAAGAGCACACACACTTAGAGTATGTAGACCCCCCACATACACTCACCCAATACTCCTCTTCTATTAGTCCCCATAAATCTAACCAACTAATAGTCCCCCTTAATGGTCTACATTCTTCTCAATTTCTTCATTTCTATTGGGTAGTGTATGTGGGGTACATCGTACACAACTACACATACACTTAGTGTATGTGTATCATCTCTCATACATTTTCACTAACAACATATCAATATATATATACTAGTGGCACACGGCGCGCACATGCACGCCGTGTTCCACGTTGTAATACTTTAAAAGAATTGCATTAGCTTGTATGTTTAATTTTTAATTATCTTATTTTAAAATTGAATTATATTGATTTGGATACCATTAAGTTGGATTTATTCTGAAAATTGAATACATGTACATTGCGTTTCACTTTATTATATTTTCATTGGACGATTATTAGTTTGGAAATGAAATAAATAATAATTAATGACATATTTAAAACATATTGCTTGGAACGTAATAATGTATTGTAAGCGGTGTAAAGTAAGTGAGTAACAGACAACATTTGAGCATGATGAAGATAATCTTTTATTTATTTCTTTTATTACTATAGACTTTCAAGCGGCAATTATAGTGAATTACAATTTGTGAGAAATGTAGACGAAGACTTGTCTATCTATTATGTATGCGATTGGAAATAGTATTCTAATATTGATCTAAAGTGCTCGAAATTGCAGCATTTAACATGTTTGACTTCATAAAGATAGTATCTCGTTCCACTTCGAGTGATATTCTCATTGTCAACTTGGATGTTCGTGTCAGTCGGTCCTTGTATGTGTTGTTTCCCCACCTTTGAAAATTCTTTCGGAGAGTAACAAAAATAGTCTCCTTTTACACTTAATTTCTATTTTAACTTTGTTGGTTTACCATAGTATCATCTTTGGTTGGTGTCCTCCTTCTTTCCTCCTTCATGTATTAGAGCAACTTAAACTATTTCACAGTTAATTATCTTTCGAATGTATAATGCTATTTTACCTTCTTCAGAGTATCTAAGAAATCTTTGCACATGCTGCCAATTTATTGTTTGAAGTATCACTCTTCTTCTCCTCCCCACTGTTTATTCAGTGCTATTATTTCCTACTCTAAACATGTGTATAACTTAGTAATATGTCAAATAATAAAAAAAAAATCAATTATACGAACTAAATATTGCCCATGAAATATATCATGATTTCTTACAACCACATTCTGTATAACTAATTAATTAATGCAATTCATAGTCTATGTTTATGGGAGTCGTGCCTATTTAAAAAATTTAAAGCAACATCCTAAAATCATTAGACGTCCAAATCATCAGAACTTTCGTCTAGAGTCTCTAAATTTGATTAGAGTGACAATCATCACGAACTTAGTCACTTTCAATAAATACTTTATCCAATTAAAACATTGACTGATAAAGTTCAACTCGATCTAAGCAAACAAACAATATATAGACTAATTAAAATAGGGGAATGAGATTAAATATAACCTATAATACATTTAACGTTCAACATAACCACATATAAGATATTAACTCAATATAATAATCATGAAATTAAAGAAAAAGTATAAAGTGGAGAATGAATAAAAATAAAATAGAAAGTTGCTTTTAATTACAAATGTTGATCGGAATTTTCCAATCCAAAAGGCAAAGTCCAAGTTGGGGATGCACGGGTCGCATCGCAATATATCCGAAGGATGAAACAGTCATTGAGCCTATGATGAAGGAAATGAAGATGAAGATGAATGAGAAAGAGGAAGTTGGGAAGCATGACATGACAAGAGAAGTGCAAAAGGAAAAGAAAAGGAAATAATAACTAAGCACTAATGACATATTAGATAATAATAAGTCCTGAAGGGTATTACGGTAAATACTCATTTGGGACAAAAGATCGAAACTCCCACAATCAAAAGGAGAGGTATATATATATGGCCTCCAGTTCGGCTTCTTACGGAAATATAAGGAAAAATTGTTACTCTATCTCCGTTATTAAGTGTTGTATTTTAAACCGTAAAGGAGGATTGTTTCACAAAATCAAGTCACACGTCCATCACAAAAAAAAAAAAACAAAAACATAGAATGTATTGTAGAATAATACCCTAAATGAATTACGGTACTTAAAATACTTTTTAGTGTAGGCATGATAGGTCAATCATCCTCGTATTCTAATGAAGAATGTAAGCTTGACATGTTGCCTCGTACATTCATACATCGACCTGCTAATGACTCCTTGAGTATGATGGAATTTATTTTCTGTTATGTGTTCTGTTGTATCTCTCTAACACTCCTATTCTATTTATATTTCCTCTCAATGAGTCAATTTCACAGACCATTCGTATACGATTCATATGCGGTTTGTCTCCATCAGCTGAAAACCAATAGTTCCAGTAATGATTTGAGTGTTTGCTTTGTGGTCATAAAGCGTTTCACTTATAGACAGCCAACATGTATTCCAACGTTTTCATTTAATACTTGTCCATCACATAATTTATATTATATTAATCTTTAGTTACATCTGTGAAAAGTTAAGCATTAAATGATTGAAAATGACGAAATTAGACTCTAAATTACCCCATTACCGAGTCGACTGGCAGTCACAATGTGTGTGAAAAACCATCTCGGTCTAAATGCATAACCTTTCCAAATCTTAAATCACTTAGCTGTTGAAATCTGTGAACATCTGTCTATAATACCTGTTGAAAGAAGATTTTCTAGTTAAAAATTAATATATACAATGACTTCGTCAAACAAAAACTTGTTTTGAAAAAGTTTGACAAACTATGACAAACTCACTTTGACCAAATAAATTCGGTATTTAACAAACTTTTAAATGTATGCAACAAGTACATGGATGGGATAACATCGACACGACGATAATCAATAAATGTTAATAATATAGGTTTAATGTGAAATGACTATAGTCTACCCACACCATAAAAATTGATAATTTTAGTACAGATCGTTCACATTTCATCATATTGACATTTCTCCAATTCTAACCCATTATACTTCATATAAAATTAGAACGATACGCACACGACTAAAACAAATACCGACATTGGAGTATGTATTAATGCCTAGCCATGAGCAATTAGCAATTTAAATTAGCACCACCAAGGCACCAACTTATGTGAAGATCGCATAACAATTATTTGGCTAATGAAATAACTCGAACATGTGACCACATATGCACCCAAAAAAAAATATGAGACCACATGATTATGATCTAACATATTAATTGGACCATATCTTCCTATCATTTTGGAAAATTTTACTAAACTAGGGAAAAAATATTGATGTCCAACCCAAATAAAAATAAGAAGGGTGGCTATGGCAAGCAATACCAAAGTGGCAGGAAGGTTATTTTGTCGGGATTTTCCAGGAATAGACCAGACGCAACATGGAGCATCCACTCTCTAGTCTCTACCATTCGACATTTTGGACGTTATTTTTGACTTCTTTTCTAAGGAGTTTATATGCTTCGTGTAATCGTGGTGGGTTGTATGAGATTGATGAAATAGATTTAAAAACTCTAAACATTAATTGCAGTATAGTCTGTTTGATTTGATATTAGTAAATGAAGGGAAGAGAAAGAAGAAAAATTCAGTTTTTTTTTTCTATTGTTCCAAGTGCGAAAAACTTAGATCGTAGAAACTAGGGAATCAAGATCTGCTGGACTGAAAGTGAATCGTCGTTCTTGGTCGTGTCGGAAAACTTGCCTAGAAGTACGCTAGAAACGCTCGTTGGAGTTCCCGAGGAGAGAGAAAGTAGCGTCAGAGGGGCCCAGGGGTTTGTATCCTGGGGACCACCTCCGATGTTTAAGTCAGTACATACTAAGCAGGAGAGAGAGTGTGTAAGAGAGAAAATTCTAGAGAGAATGTACTTTGTGTCTTTTATGTTAGAATGTGGTCCTCCTTAGTAATGGAATAAACTCCCTATTTATAAGTGATTGAGAGGATAATGTCGAAATTACCTTGAACTTAAAAGATCTAGAAGAATTTCCAACAGAATTTTGTTAGAAAGAGTATTCTAGAAGATACCTTTGTTTGACCAGTCAACAAGGGTAAGTAATGACAATATCGTAATTAGATTCCCCTTATTGGGCTGTACTATGATATTGGACCTAGTCCAATGTCTAGTGGGCCGGAACACCTATGTTTAGTTCAAATGGGAGGAAGTGAAAGGAATCCGTTGTTTGGTTAGATATCAGTATAGCAGGGAGGGAACATAATTGAAGATAAATTAAGCTTATTTTTTTTTTCAATGTTTGGTTAGACATTAATATAAGAAGAGTAGAAAAGAAGGGATAAATCATAAATGTAATTATGTGTATTATTTCTATTGATTATTTTATTAAATTTTTTTATGAAATTATAATACGAAGTACTCGGTATGGTAGAGGAAAAAAAAATATCGTTTAAATAAATAGACTACATGCTAATAGTTAAAATGTGACAATTAATTTAGACATCCTAAATTCGTTAATTACTCCATAAAATGCAACGTAAATTTTTTGGGTAGAGATTAGATTATGTGAGGGCAGTGGTTTTGTAAGAATGTCGAGTTTACCACGCAACTGAAAAGAGAAGCCTATATAGGCTATAGGTTATAGAAGTTAGTCCAATATAGAGCATTGAGAAACAACATAGCAGGTTGGTACTTGCTAACTTGGTAGGCCATGTCACGCCCAACATTACAATAAGCATTTCTGTGTATTTTTACTATTGTACCTCTAATTTTCCTAACAAAAACAGGGAACACAAGTAGCAAATAAAATGGAAATATACAAAGCAACAAAGAACAAGATGAAATAACTATTGTATTCTTTTCAACTGTTCACTCGTAACGTAAAACTTACAACACTTTTTATATTTTGGTGTGTAACAAAAAAAAAAAAAAACTTGCAATAATTATATAAATTTCCTTATTTGTTATATTATTAATGGCAAAATTGTCATATTCTTGAGACCACTTTTGCTAATTGTTTTGTCCTTTTACTACCTAACTATTTTTATCCTTATATTTTTGGGATTACTTCACTCATTTACTATTTAACCAACTATTAGCTTATGTTGCATTAAGAATAGGCCCAAATTAGCAAATTAACCCCCTAACTTGCACCAATTGTGCAATGTAGCACCTTAGTTTTTATTTGGAGCAAATCACCCTACAATTTCCAATTTAGATGCAATTTAATCAATTTAATCTATCTATTTCACTATTTATTGCAAAAATACAATCCAAAAATATTTAAYAATTCAAATACATGCAATTAAATACTTTAAAAATATTTTWAAAATAAGATTATTATTAATTTTSGGTGAATTACACCTAATTTTAATCTTAGGGGGTTTATTTGCACTAATTAAACCTAAGGGGTGATCTTGCACAATTGATAAGAGTAACGAGGTTAATTTGCTACAAACGCCTTAAGAATAGTGTTAATACAATTGTTGCATTTATTTCGTTATGGAGGGAATACTTATTTGTATTTATTGATATTATTTTGTGCAAGGGAAGAAAATAATGAGTATTTTATTTTTGACTTATAAATTTTTATAGAAACTTATTTTATTTTATAAACATTAAAAATAAGTTGAAAAAAACATAAAAAAATATGAAGGAATTAGTAATTTGAGAATTGCAACAAGAAAAAAAGGAARTATAGCACATACATGACCTATGATAATTTTACTTGGGTCAACTTTTAAGCATTTGAATATTTGATGCAATAACGGATTCAAGTCTAGCAATTTAGTAAATACAAGTATAWATTCACAAGAAATGATTGCAACGTTTCTTTAGTAAAACATTGAGGGYTTGTTTACATTAGTTTATTTTCAATTCAGTTCAGTTCARTTTTTAACYYAATTTCTCTMTCGTAAAATATTYAATTCAGTTCAATTGATTTCAATTAATGTAAAGAGGCCCTAAATTGTACTGTATGAGGTTAATTATTTCTASGTCGTAGATTACTTTGGAGAAGAAGTAAACTAGAGAAGTTACCTATGGGTTGAAAAATGAAGGCAAAAGTACACAAGTAGTTGGTATAGCAATAGAAATAGAGAAGAATGGAATGGAATATYAATAATATTTAGAATATTTAAAAGAGATTTTGTAATTGTGGGAGGGAGCAGCCATGTTGATAATGTCAGGTTGGCGTGCCTATCACTGTGACTCTTCTTAGGAGAGAGAAACAGATTGAAGTGCGCATCTGCCATTTTCCCCTCCATCCATCCCTTTTTCCCCCTTTCACTTCAACCAACCATCTAAATTCTCACTTAAATTAGCAAATTCTTGCTTATAGTTTACCACTTTCGTTTTCCTCTTACAACAATTAATTAACAAGTGTAATAGATAGTATTTTACAGTAGTTGAGTGACTGAGTGAGATTATTATTATTATTCATTCTAACACGTCTTATTCCAAATTATCAGAAAGTGGGGAAAAAGAAAGAAAACAAAACCATTCTGAGACATAGCTTTTCGTGTAGCTAAGGTGGCTGACAAAAGCTTAAAAAAACAACAGCTCATTGTTCTGATTTTTGGTATGGTATACCATTTTTATTTTTGTACCACATAATCTTTTGTTTTCCCCCTTTTTTTTCCATTTTTTGTTTTCTTGATTTTATTGTGTTTTTTTGGTTTGTTTTTTGGTATTTTGGATTTTACAAAAGTGAGACATTTGAGTTGGATTTGCTGTTTATTTGTATGTTTTCATGTGATCTGAAGTGTATAATTCAACTCCTTTAAAAAAGTATTAAGAATTGAATCTTTTATTTTTTCTTGCTAATTACTCAATAAATTTCCCCAAATATTTGCATGCATTGTGATTAAAACTTCAATTCTCTCACTAACTTTCAGCTCTCTCTCTCTAGGTGAGTTCCAAACTCACTACCTACTAGACTAGCTAGGCTTAGACCCTCTGCTTCTAATGATTACCACTATTTCCTCTCATCAATTTTCTTCCTCTTTTTTCCTTTTTCTTTTTATCAGTTTTTCTGGGTATAAACTTTACTTTTCCCTTGTTTCATATGGATTTCAATCAAAGTCTTTGGTTAGTTGTATTACCCAAATCATATTTCTAAAGTAGCCCAATTTTTTTACTTAGGGTTGTATTGGAAATCGTGTCCCATGAATATTCCCCTCCAAGTATAATTCCAAAGCAAAAGAAATTATTATTTTTATATTGCAAAGATTGTTTCTTTAATTTATAAACCTGCACATTGCTAGTGAAGGAAACAACTTTGTTGGTAATAGAGATTGTTTGCCCACATGATAAAAGTGGGAGATACTGATTGTCCAGCATATGTTTGTGTATTTATTTTTTTTGCAGGTAAAATTTRCTACTATCAATTTCATGACCAAAAGATAGAAGAACCGTAAAGGAGTTTTCCATTCTAGGGTTTTGTATATTTGTACTACTTCAATTTTTCTGGGTTTCTTCTAATTTCTTTTTTTTTTTAAATAATTCTGGGTGATTTAAAGATTTGATTTTTAAGCGAGAATTAGAAAAAAGAGGGGTGATACCGTGATAATAGTGTGTGAGTGTGATCTTTGAAGCAAGTGGAAGAGAGAGAAAGAATGGTGTAAAAAAGAGAGTTTTTGGGTAGTAAAAATGTTTCCTTGGGTTCCCAAATTGTGTCCGGGCTCAGTGCACTGTGCTGCTGAGTAAGGAAGCATAATCAAGAAAACCACAACCTCTTCATCAATTACTATACTAATTCTCTCTTAACCTCCTCTTTACTTTGCTTTCTCTCTCTTTCTCTCTCAAAAACTTTTATTCAGCTGTTCTTTCTTTGATCTTCTTCATTTCATTTGTTAACAAGTTTTTCTCAGATTTCTGTTTCTGGGTTTTTGGGGGAGTTTGATATCAGGTTGCTTGTGGGTGTTCATTMGTTTGAGTAAAGTTTGAGTCTTTCAGTGKTTTTWARRAARRAWTTWRKTTTTTTTAAGCCGGAGAAGCAACAATGAAGTTTATGAAGCTTGGATCTAAACCTGATTCATTTCAGAGTGATGGTGATAACGTCAGGTCAGATTATACTTCATGCCCTTTTCATTTTCATTGATTTTGATTGCTATTACTGTTTGATTAATTTGTTATTTCTGTCATGTTTTCTCATTAATTAACTACTGTATTTTGTTTCAATGTTGTCATTTACTATAAATCTGAAATTGTAGAGCTGTGTGACTGTTTTCATGTCGTTCTTGAAATGGGAGAATCTATACATGTGGTACCTCATGTTTAGTCTTGGTTTCAGAACTGTGAAATTAATTGTGTTTCGGTTTGTCCTAACATTTCATAAGAGAAAGTAGGTGGTTCTGAATTTGTGATGACCAAGTTGCCTACATTATAAATGTTGATTGTTTCCTAGATATGGAGCTTTGCTCTGACATTTTGAGCTGGTATCTTGATTTGTGGACCCTTTGTTCCGTTCTTGTAGCTAGCAAATGAATTTGACTTAAGGATCATTTCAATGGTTTAACCCCTTTGCCATTTGACGAGGGCAGAAGGCAATGATCTCATTGGGTACTGATTGAGCTTCTAATTCTAATGCTCCAATTGTTTTATACCTTTAGGAGGAGTAATGGTCTGTTGGTGCATGGATTACTAGATTTATATTGTTGAACTTATAATTGATCCCTTTGATTATGGAGTAAACACTCGAAACTCAAACCGGGTTTGATTGGATAACAACCTTTCTCCGGTGTTAACTTAAAAATAAATAAAAGAATTAAGCGCACCTTACGTATACCTGAAGCATTAAACTAAACTCCGGGATTGGAGTAAAAGTCCTGATTTTGCGAGTTTTAATCATTGTTCGGTCTAAATACAGTTAATTAAATGAATGGACCAAACCAGCCACTCGCCGTGTGTTTAATATAATCGAACGTTATAGATGGTAATGTAGGAAGAATCATTTATAATTCTATGGGAGTCGAATTTTAGGGAAGACTTCTCTGATTCCTTTCACTGAAAGTATCCATTGATTCTTTTTGTTGTGATTATAATGGAAATATGATTGCAATTGGCTAAGTATACTGTTTGATTAGTTGACTTTATTATATCCRATGGAAGTTTCTTAAACYTCACTCTTAAGTCTCAACCACTGCAAGCTCATCTTGTTTTCAATCAATCAAGTTAATACATCCTGTTATAACTAGGCTATGGTAATTGGCATTAGATTTCCTGTCTCACTGCGCGCAGTTTAGTCATACCATTGCTGCATGTTATATTTTCTCCGACACTAGGAGACATTATGTACCATGGTCAAGTTCTTGACTTGAGATCATTGGAAGTACTGGTTTAATTTTGATGTCATGCGTTATATATATAATCTTCCACCCTGGCTAAATGTTGATAATCAATACTTTCAGGTATGTGGCGACCGAGCTGTCAACTGACATAGTTGTAAATGTCGGGGATGTCAAATTCTATCTTCATAAGGTATGRGAATCTTACATGTTCCACATTATTACTCAAAGCGTCAAACATCGAATTGTACAGTACTATATTGCCTTGTCGCCCTTTGTTCCTGCGTCTCAACTGAACTCCCTCAATCTCCTTTTTCTCCTGTTATGTGAAATCTCAGTTTTTCCAGAAAATGATTAAAATTCTGCCSGTTGCTGACATTGTAATGCTCACATGCTGTGAAACCTTTTTGTGCAGTTTCCCTTATTGTCCAAGAGTGCTCGTTTGCAAAAGCTTGTTGCAATGGCTAATCAAGAAAGTCAAGATGAAATATCTGTGCTGGATATCCCTGGTGGACCTGCTGCCTTTGAAATATGTGTGAAATACTGCTATGGCATGACTGTTACATTGAACGCCTACAATGTTGTTGCTGCTCGATGTGCTGCTGAGTATCTAGAAATGTATGATACAGTGGAGAAAGGTAACCTTATATATAAGATTGACGTCTTTCTTAACTCAAGCATCTTTCGTGGCTGGAAAGACTCCATCATCGTTCTCCAAACAACTAAGTCTCTCCTTCCATGGTCCGAGGAGCTGAAAATTGTTAGCCACTGTCTTGATGCAATAGCATCTAAAGCATCAATTGATACTTCTAAAGTTGAGTGGTCTTACACGTACAACAGGAAGAGGAATCCATCGGAAAATGGTGGGGAACAACTTTATAATGGTGTGCGGAAACAGCTTACAGTTCCAAAAGACTGGTGGGTAGAAGACTTATCAGATCTTGACATGGATCTATATAAGCGGGTCATTACAACCATTAAGACTAAAGGAAGGGTTTCAAATGAGGTCATTGGAGAGGCATTGAAAACTTATGCATTCAGAAAGTTGCCTGGTTTCAGCAAGGGTATGGTTCAAGGTGGTGATATTCAGAAGAACCAGTCATTAGTTGAGAACATAGTGAGACTTCTTCCAAGAGAAAAAGGCAGTGTCTCTTCTAGTTTCATGCTGAGATTGTTGAGAGCATCTATTTCTTTAGATTGTGGAGAAATGGTTAGGACTGAGTTACTGAGAAGAATTGGCTTGCAATTGGATGAGGCTTCAGTGGCAGATTTGTTGATTCGAGCTCCACCTGATGAAAGTACAGTTTATGATATTGATTTGGTGGAGGGTCTAGTCAAGGAGTTTGTGATGCAGGGTCATGGCGTTCAGAATATTTCCCATTCTGAAATTAATTTTGAGGAACTCAAAAAGCCTGTCGTCATTTCAGATGCTTCCAAGGGCATGGTTGCAAAGCTAGTTGACTCCTACCTTGCTGAGGTTTCACGAGATCCTAACTTCCCACTATCTAGATTCATCAGTATTTCAGAGCTTGTTTCGGGATTTCCCAGATCATCGCATGATGGAATTTATCGTGCCATTGACATGTTTTTGAAGGTAAACATTAGTCTCCCAATATCTCTAAAACCTTTTATAAATAACTTCAATTTAAAAATATTTTTATATCCTATATATATAGTACTTCGTATCTGTTAGATGTTGTTTAAACTACTGCGTTTTTCAATTTGAGAAACTACACTAGTTCTGATTTTAAATGCTCATTTGCGGGCTAGTTGAGGTCATTTTTTTTAGAAGGAACGTTTCAATGTTGTTAACAGACTCAAGTGAATTAATATCTTCTACAGGAACATCCTGGGATCAGTAAGAGTGAGCGAAAGAAGATATGCAAACTGATGGATTGCAGAAAGCTCTCAGTGGAAGCCTGTGCACACGCCGTACAGAATGAACGCCTCCCATTGCGAGTGGTTGTTCAAGTACTCTTCTTTGAGCAAGCCCGAGCAGCAACCTCTTCATCATCCCCTGGATGTCAGACCCCTGACTTGCAACGTCCCACTCGGCCTTCACTTCCAGGTGGATCCCATGGGAGTTCTAGGTCTGCAACCACAAACACGGAGGATGATTGGGATGGAGTCCCAACAACAGAGGAGCTGAGGGTTCTAAAAGGTGAAATAGCCAACCTTAGAATAGGGGGCGGTGAAGGGACTAGTGACGGTCCAAAAAGTGATGCTGAGAAAGCTGCTGCTAACAAGGTCAGAGGCTTGCTCATGTCTAAGAGGTTATTTTCAAAGCTCTGGTCTAGCAAAGAGAAAGATGGTGAGAACAGCAGCTCTGATACTTCTGAAAGTCCTGCATCTACAAATAATGCCGAAGAAGGTAGATCAACCCCTAACAGAAATAGGAAGCATTCACAATCTTAATCTTTATTTTATTTTATTTTTTCTTAAATGGTTTATGATCGAAGAATAACGAGCATATCATGTAAAATTAGATCACTTTTCATTTCCTATGTAGGAATAGGTAGGTTGACTGACAAAATTTTTAGCTCTCCATGCACAAAACCAGTGATTCGTTAGTGTTGAGGAAATTCGCGGTGTTTGTTAATGTAAAGAGCTAGCCTCGTTGCATTTGTTCAAGGGATCATAGTTTAGGTWATTTTGTCAGTTTTAGGTTCTAACATGAAATTTTCGCCTATATATGAAGGGGGAAAGTGTATTCCCTGTTTTATCAGTATAATCGCATTTTGTAWTGAAAASTTTGCTAACCGATTAGGTTAAGGAGTCTAATCTTATGTCTAGTACATATAGCAGATACAAAGTTGTAAAACTTGTATTGTAGGTGGAGTCCTGTATGGTGTATATGGTATTGTCAAGACAATGTTTGGGAGTTTGAGACGAAGATGGCAAGTTTTATATGTTTCGAGTGGCGTCGAGGTAAAGATAAGTTGTTTGTAGTCGTTGTTAGATATGGCCTTGCAAAAGTTGATATTGTTAGTTGGTCCCAAACAGTACAATCTGATCTATTGAAATTAAGCCACTCATTGCGCGTACCAATAGCGTTTTTTTTAAAAAATTATTTTCTTTGGTGCCAAGAGAATCACAAGGGTGAGAATGAAAATCGATCATAAGACCTTCTACAATCGGAAGGAGAACTTTAATCACTTGAGATATTTATCACTTTCTAAATTTTAAGATTTTTGTTTCATCATATAAACATTGATGTTTTACTATTCGAGTTTTGATGACATCCAAGTGTATTAGCAATTTAGCACTGAGTGCACAATGTGTCACGGCAATTTTCCGCAATCATTTTGTTAGAAAAAAAATCTATTGAAAGAGCATTGATCGCTTTTGTATTGTTTGGGTAATGATTGATTGAGTGCCAAAAATATACTCTTAGAGTCTTAGGGGGAGTGTTTTTGTTCACAGCATCGATACGAGACCATGAGTTATGGGTTTATAATGGATCAAACCCATACACGGCCATACCTATTGTTTATTTTGTAAGATTATAATTTTAAARYTCATCTCTATTATATAAGTCAGGGGAGGATTTGGAATAGATTATTATGTCCTTTAAAAATTACTTATTTAAAATGATTTAACTCTTTCCTAATTTACAATTATTATGTGTTACCGACTAAGGACAAAACTTCAACATTATAAATTGTCAAAGAAAAATATAGCCAATAATCATAATGAAGAAGAGGAAATATTAATTTATGCATAAAAAAAAGTGACATAATTGTATAGATTAAATAGCAATTTTCAAACAATCTATAATAGTAAAACTTACCATACCGGGTAACAAATATGTGGTTTTTTTGCTCATTGTTCTAAACACTCAAGATTATAGGAACTAACAAATTATATAAGTCTATACTACACTTAGGTTGAGACCCCTAATAATTTATCACTCCCAACTCCTTTACTATTAATTATGTTTAATGTATATTGTCAAACCTTCTGCTTCCTTTTGTTTTTTTGCAGTGAATCTGTGTTGTACATTCGACGTTGTCTCAGAATGATACATTGTATATATCGTTGACCACATATTTATTAATATGTATATTCTAGCGAAAAATAAAACGATTTATCCCTTTATTAACACTATAGTGATGCATACCGAGAGAACGAGCATTGTGTCTCCCTTCAAATAACAACATAACGCTATCCTTGTCACATCTAAAGCCAATATTAAACCAGAATTGAGCTTCTACTATCTGACTTCAATAATCTATTTACTCCAAAACAAATGCCCACACACTGATTCATATCCAACCTACCTCAAACATATTTAACAGCAATCTACCTCAATTAAAATTTCAAAAACACGTATGACGCAACATAAATACAAAATAAGCGCAATCACAAATAACATCCATATAGTCCATAAATTACAGCCGAAACTTACATTAACTACTTTCTTGTTGACCCACAAATCAATAATTAATCAATACTCACATGGAATAGGTACCATATTAATAAAAGTCAAAATTTACGAATATTACATTTGTTATTCTATCAAGAAATTAATTAAAAGAAGATATAGTGTATAGTGTCATTAATCTCATAGAGTCTTTAGTTAAATCAATATTAAAGAGTCTTGATTGCCAGATGTTGTCAGACTAATTTTGAATAAAATAAATAACAGCCAAATTATATCACAGAATTGTGTGTGTCGATCAATCACAATTATTGAAGATATGAAATTTGGCCGAGTATATTAGACAGGTTACAATAATGCTATGCCAAATTTTTACATGCATTGTTAAGACAAATTTTTTCTTTGGATTACATATAGATCCGAAACAAGACTCTGTTGTTTATAAATGCAATTCTGCTTCCCAGTTAAAAACATCTAAAGACGATTGTCTTTGTGCAAAATTGTATTATTACATACCATGGACCGTAGACATTTCTAACAAATATTACATTTAACATTCATCATTCTTACATCGCTAAAATATCAAATCATAAACAAATCATCTCAAATTGCGAAGAATAAACTTGAAAGTCTTTAAACTATCGATCTCACATGCTATAAACCATGGAGTTGCTTCTCGATATATAGCCCGTAAAACTGTTTTTATCAAGATAGCTTGTAGTCGACATCCGCGCTTTAAAGCAACTTGATTGGGACTTGATGGTTTTGCAGACATC
>SNQN01000472.1:119455-136452 GCA_008642245.1 Bassia scoparia
CCCCTTACATTGATGTAGATGCTCAAAGAGAATGACATATGACAAAAAATTCCTTCTTTATGTATTAAATTGTACTTTTCATTTTCACACGTGTTAGTTCGTTTCAAACACTTAGATTGAAGTACGATATTATTGTTTAACACTTAAATGTTCAAATAATAAACACTTCGACTTAGGGGGAAAAAACACACAATGTCCAACAATTAATTTCTCAATTTAACATACACTTCAGTTATATTAGAAATAAAAATGTTAGACAATCATACAAAGAGTAGAGTATCTAGGTGAATGAGTTTCATTTTGTCGAAACGACAAGCACTCTTCCGATTTCAAACCACACTTCAAACGTTCATTGAGATAGGGATCGGAAGAAGGGAAGAAGCTCAGAGAAGGTTCATTGAGATAGGCATAAGAAAATCTTTTTTTATAGTGGTACCTTTTCAATTTGTGAATGCTCTAAGACAAATATCTATTCTTGCATTTTGATCACATCCACATCATAATACGTTATTTCTAGGGCTGAGCAGGGTACGATCTGTACCGCACCAAACCGCAAACCGAATCGTAATTTGACGGTTTGGGTTTTGATTTTTCCAAACCGTAATTTTGCGGTTTAGTTTGGTTTATACTTTTTTAAAACCAAACCAAACCGCAAACCGCAATTTAAGTAGTTCATGGTTTAAATCCCAAACCGCAAACCATAAATCGCATTTTTAAAAATAATATTTATTTTTAATTTATTGTTTTTACTTTTACTAACGTTTAAACTTTGTTTTATGTATTATTATGAACTTTGTTAAATTACGTTTTGTGTTTTATTGTAAGACTTTGTTTCAATAATATATTTTGATGAATGAAATAAAGACATGCATTATATTATTCAATAGAGTATTTGGATTTTTTGTATATACGAAAAAATGGTCAAATCGCACCGCACCAAATCCCCAAATTGCGGTGCGGTTTGAGAAAATCCCACACCGCAAATTACGGTTTGGTGCGGTTTAGACTCCGGGCCGCACAAACCACAACACGCTATGCCCTAGTTATTTCTTATTGTTTTCCACAATAGTACATGCCCTTAAGCATGAAGGAACGGAATATAAGATTAATTAGGGCAATATATATATAATTAGATGAAAAGTGGTATATAACTCTTCATCTAATGTATAGTATAAATAGTTATTGTTTAGCTATACGAATATAAGATCCTTTGATGAAGATAACCCTAAATATCCTAAAAAATTACACATGTGAAAAATAAAATCTTCATTTTCATTGTTTGTAGTACCATTACTCTATTTACTGACACTAAGAAATCACTCCCTCAATTCCAATTTATCTTTTACGTTTGTAAAATTGCACATCAATTAAGAAAAATTAGTATTTGAATAAAATATGTTGGTTATACTTGGTAGTTGTTATTCTTTTAATTAGTTTGAGATGTGTGTAGGAAAATTAAAGTGGATTAAAAATGAGTTGAGGAGAGGAATTTTAGTGGAAAATCAAGAATAATGAGGAAATAAATAAAGGGTAATGTGAGAAATTTTAGGAGTAAAAGTAACATTAATAGGTAAAGAAGTAAAGTATAAAAAAACATAAAGAATCTGAAAACACAAAAAAAACGTAAAAAATAAACTAAAACGGAGGGAGTACAAATTACTTGCACCAACACGAATTTTTGACAATATATTATTTATATCTCATCCTAGCAAAGATCGAGATCCCTTTTTCCTCTCTCTATCTCTAAAATTTCCTTAAAATTTTGTCCAAATTTTAGGTTTGATAGAGTATATTGCCATGCATAGACCTTTCATTTTATTATGACTAGCACTATAAGCACGCGATGCGTGCGATCAGTTAAAAATTTATATTAAACAAATATTCAATTAAAAAAATCATGTAATTGGGTACAGTTTCAAATTAACAATGATGGTGAGTTATAATGATTTTCAAATTTTCGATGTAATTTTTTCTTTTCAACTAAATCTCTTGACAAAGAGATGAAAATATTAATTACATTGACATACAAATAGTAATATTGAAATACATAAGATAAATAAGATATTGAATTCATACTGATTTCAAATAATTTGACATGATTAACGGCTTATGTGAAAGAAGATAAGTCCATGTACATTAAATTATTTATATTTAATTTTTTAATATAATGTATTAACTGTGTTAAAAATTAGTTATGTATAATGTTTTTTTGAAGTTTTACACTAATTAATTAAAATTTTTGTTTTGTGTATTTATGGGGAAAGAATTAGTCATAATACCCCTTTTTATATTGTTGTACGTAGTCATACGGAGAGTAAAAATAAGAGATTGTATTAATTTCTCTTAATTCAGGAAATTAAGTTTTGCAGTCAATTAAGGGTATTATGTCCTTTTATAGGGGCGGACAATGTGCCCCCTCTTGATTATATATAGAGATACGATAAGGATCAGGACTTAATATATAAATTTAAATTCGGTCAAGTAGTCTAACGTTAAGTCGCTATGAGTAGTACGGCTTTATTCCCAAAAATTTGCAACATCAATACTGCGTTTTTATGGTAACTGAGAAATAAAGTTGTGTCGGGGTAGACAGTCGCCACCACATAAAGATAATAAGTATGGAAGGATGATTGGAATCTTAACAGTGCACACCAAAATAGTATGAGACTACCTTTTTTGGGTTAGTGCAAAACAATCCGCCGCGGGGTAGATTCAAGTGGACAATATCTAGTAATGTGAGTAGTGATGTCACACCCTGATGCGCTAATAAAGTGCGGATTTACAATTGGAAGTGGCGCAATACTATATATTAATGTGTTGTAGAGTTATTGTTGATTGACGAGTGATGACTGGTAACGTAAGTTGTATAAAGCGATGGTGTCGGTTAGGCGTCGCAGTGAGGAGACCTCAATGTGTACCTGATGAAAGTCAATGATATGCGTGGTAGTCATGTGGGTGTTCCATAGTGGTAGCGGCGATACATGATGGATATCTTGCTATGAGAATGTAGGCTTGCGTTGATAGCTGTCCTTCGTCTACGGCTGTTCCGTGGGTATGTGAGGCGGTGCATAGATGGATGTTTGCTTAATGGGAGACGTGAATGAGTTATGATGGTCCTCTTGGTTTTAGGGGCAGGAGTTGAGTTGAACTGTTGTGTTAGGATAGACAATTCCAAGTCCCTTGAAAATAAGAAGATGAAGATAGATAGTTCCTGTTTAAGTGGTCGACACTCTCATTGTACAGACCTTTTATCGCTTTGCCCAAAAACAACGTGTGGATAGGTGAAATAAAATATATTATATTCCTATGTCTCAACAAAAAACTTAAACTGAATGTTGTTAAACCTAGGAATATACCCTCCGTTCTTTTTATTTGCGACATTTGTTTTTTCCAACACAGTTTTCCAGAGACACGACTTTTTAATACAAAATCTAGTTGTAAATCTACAAATTATAAAATTATTTTCCAAAAAGTAACATCGGAGACAGAATCAAACAAGATTATCATTAGTTGTTTCAATGTAGGTGTATAAATAAACAAGTCAGATTACAAATGAATGTGCCAAAAGTCAAGAATGTAGCATTAAAAAAGACTGAGGGAGTAATTATATAATTACACTCTATATTTAGGCTAAAACGGACAATATCATACTGGATGTGTGTGTATGTTCGTGTGTAGTGGTCGACTTAGGTGGATGAACGTCGAGTCCCAACTCCACATTCGATTTTTAAAAATCATGAGCCACAAGAATTTAGGTACAAATATTTAATGGGTGGAGGGCTTGCTCTATAGAATGTTCCGAATCTCCTGGCCACAAGATCAAGATGTGTGTCGAAGACAATGTAATTACTAAAAACTCTTCTCATTATATATGTTTGGACTATAATTATTTTATCTCGTGCAAGAAAAACTGTAAATTTAAATATGTGAAGCTGAACATCATTATCGAATCAAACAATTTCTAATAGTATATTTTAAAGGATGGATTTTGAAAATTAGGTTAAATTATGCAATTGTAGATTTGAAAAAATGGGGTAATTTACAATCAATTCGAAGATGACAAAGGGTGTGGGTCGAGCCCGCACGAGGAGTGTTCAGATACTTTACAAGACCAAGAAGGTTCTACATAAAATCATTGACACATGAGGGACAGTAGAACTCGTAAGTTATATAGTGGCAAACTCTGAATTATCGATGTGAGATTTAACTACACACGAGAGAAGAGGGGATAATAAACTTAGTTTCACACTTTTTAACTTTGTGATATTGGCATATATTATTTTTGGTTTCTTGCAGAAATTAAAGTAGCTGTACGCGGAGTACTATTAGCGGATTTGCAGGCAGAAAATTATTGTATCTTTGCTCTGAATTACTAATACATGTAATACACAACCTGTGTATAATTATTTATTTTCTAATGATTGTAAAATAAATGATTATATTACTTGTATCTTTAACGCAATCAGATCAAAAAATATCTATTATTTTATAGTCACATCCATACTTTCATTAGAGTATTAAAATTATGTTATTTATTATTCATATATTTGAATTAGCGAGGGGTTTGAAAATATTGATCTGGAATTGAATGGGATACTTGTGTGATGAGTTGAAATTGGATATGAATCAACTTCATTATTCTAGCCAAACTGTCAGTTGTACTATAGCAGTTTACATGTACGAATACAAACATGTCCTCAATTTTATATTAATCAAGAGTTACAATTATTCCCGTATGCGTTGATCCTTTCAACAGTTTGGGCTGTGCAAGGATTTTTGTGCTTCACACATACAATTGTTCTTTAAAACTATTAGTACATGTATTATGTTTTTCGGAGGTCGAGAATGATTAATTAAGAAACATTGTAAACTAACATTTTGAATAGGATGGTAGAAGTGGATTCTGTTCATGTAAATCTCATTATTGTCTCGACTTAATCGCTATGCATTATTGGCTGTATTGTCCTACATAAAGTCTGTTTCATGATAGTTTAACTCTTAGTTGGAGTGATTAGCGCAAGTTTTCTGAAATTCACAACATTTTTCTAGTGTAACTTTAAGGACCAACGACTATAACGAGTATGATATGCCTTTCCAAACATTACTAACATACTACTGTATCACTGCTTAATTAATGTTACATTAAGAATTTCGTCGTCGATTAAGAATATCTGATTAGTAGTTTAAGTTTGCACGAATAGACGCGATGAATAGTTGTTCTTTGAGATTGAAAAGATCCTCTTGTGTTTCATGTATAATGTTCATTACAGTAGCGTCAAATGGCTTAGCTTTATATATATGTTTGTGTGTAATCTATCTAAGATTTGACGATTGCGGCTCAGATTATTGTACAATAGTTAATGGCTCACGCTATTATTTTCATGAAACAATTTGATGTTGATTAGGATTGGTTTTCATTATGTTTTCTACAACTACTAAGAAACAAGTACCATAGATATGCAGTCTGGATGTATTACTTTAATTCTTCTTTTTTCTTCCAATTTATAAGCATTGGCTCGAATATAGGTGTTAGATTTGTTTGATTGTGACTTGCATCCACAAGACTTGTATATCATGGGTTATTTGTATGTGAATCAATGATACGTGACTTCTAGGATCCATACGACACCAAAAATAATAATGGTTTTTTGTTTTAAACATAGTGTTGGCACCAGTAGGAAAACATATGCATCAGATTTTCGCATGGAATAAAACTAACTAATATCACCATTTGAAGAAAAAAATAACCTTTACAGTTGTTCACGGTCTGTCTTAATAAAATTAATAGTGAAGGAGCAATTTTGATTTGTAGCAAATGGACCTTGTTTCTCGAGTTGAATTTGTCTGAAACTATAAATGATGAATGAACTGATACTGGATTGAAATTTATGTGAAAATAACCAAAGATGTGAATCTGATTTGAATTGTCTTGACTACTAGGCACATAAATGATCTAATTTCGGAAAAAGAGACAAGCTAAATTGTGGGTTATTAGGATTAGTGATTGATATATTTACGGACTATAGGGAGTGAAGAAATAGACAGACCCGCTGTAGTCAAATGGTAACAGGTGGAGCTCAAATCTAGCCGTTGTGTCTAATGTTTTTGTTTCTCGTTTCAACATAAGATACGGGAATGACAAAAGCAAGTTGCGGCAAAAAACCAATGCTTAATGCTTTGTGCTACACCAATAACAGAAAATTAACGATTCGGATTACAACAATTTACTGAGTTACAATCATGTATTAGTTTGGCAAATAAGCCATAGTATACCGTGTGAACCTCATGAATTTTCTCGTTACAATAAAAGTATGGATTGTTAACCCCGCAATCAGTAATCTAAGATTATAAATGATTAATTTATTAACTATGTAGGTAATATGATGTTTGGCTCTTAAGAATACAAATCTAATAATAATAATCTCAATCTAAGGGATTTTCTTAATTAAGGCAAATGTCTCATCTCGCATGACCACTGGAAGAAGTTGTGGGGATTTATCTTTATTATATTGTTCTCTAATTAAAAAAAAAATGAAAAAAAGAGAGGGGGAGAGAGAATACCTAGTAAAATAATGGGAAGAGTTGAGAGAATTAGGTAACGTGTTTTACTGCAAAATTCTTGCTTATTGTGTGTCTGCATTGTGGGAACTTTGCCCTAAGCCATAGTACGAATTTTTGTCGAACGGAAAGTCTTTGATATGATATCTGATTTTTCCATTTTGGTGTGAATAGATCTGGATATCTGGAATTCAAAAGCAAGCTGATCATGACATATTTTGATTTTGGATCTGAATGAGATATTTAAGGGATTCCTCGAGGAATATATTAAGTTAGGAGATTACGATTTGTTAGTGTTATTATTATTGTTTTGGTTTTGAGGTTTTTATTTGGAATCGATAGTCATGCATGGCGTCTATCCAAGTTCTCAACAATAAGTTATAAGAGATTGATATGTATGTCTCGTTTTTTCAACTTAACTTGCTCTGTATGGGATGTTTAATTTTGAATTTTTTTTTAACTTTTTTGATTTTTTTTTTTTTTTTGCTGGATCAATTGAACGTTTGTTTATAATAATAAACTTAACAATTTAAAATGAAAAATATGGAATGTTTTAGTTGCATTTTTGTGTATCTACCAGTCTTTAACTATCATAAGTGTTTTTAGAAATTTGCTTGTTATTTGTGGTTTACATATTAGTACGACTCTACTAATTATACGAAGAAATGCATAATTAACCTCTTGGACTTGGAAGTTGAAGGATATTGATGGTTATTACTTTTGGGGTTAGCAAAGATAAAATTATTACATAACATTTTTTTCTAATACATAAGACATGCGTTGAAAGAGATTGTTAAAATCTGCATTTCACAATATTTTATGCCACTATACTATAAATATGATATTTTTATATATTAGGACATCGATGTTAAACATAACACTTAATATTAATGAGTTTGTTATCTACAATACATATTTGTCCGTATTAATAATGGCATCACTAATCTTACGTACTTGGCTTAATTAATCATATCCAATCATGGATGCATGATATGATGATATCATTATATCATACAAGCATTGGTGTGGAATATATCTAACGGTACTAGAAATGTAGATACTTGGTATATTTTTGGATGGAGGGACATAACACATAGTAACTAATACATACACTGTTGATCATCATATTAGTTACTACTACTGTTCATCATAATATATAGATAATTCTAAATACAAATAAATATATTATAATAAGAGTAACAGGTAATATGCGGAGTATAGATTAAGAAGAGACCGACAGTCTGTATGTAGTTTGGGTTAGTGTTTAGAGGTCCAATCTGGTGGCAGAGAGGAGTTTTGATCGCCTTTTAATTATTCGATTATTATATATTCACTTCAGCAGTATATACAAGATTCTGCTTTCGCATTTCACATTACAAACCTAGTTTCCTATGCCATTCTTTATGGCATTTATAGGTTATCTGTCTTGTTGCCCCACTTTGTTTTCCTAGCTTTATAACATCAAAATTCACATGCAAGTATCAACGTATATAATTATTATGACAACGTGAATAGGCTCAAATGATTAGAATCTTCTTTCGGATCTAAAGGTCTAAAAATCGATTCTTAAGGACTTGGTTGAAGCATAGTGTCTCAGGAGCTGGCAAGTTTTGCAGAACAACATCAAGATGGATGTGATAATTGCTTCCTTGCATGGAGACTTAGAGAGAGGGTATATATGAAAATCTCCTGGTTTTGAGATAAAAATTCTGATTAAAGTGTGGCGGATGAGGACGTCCTTGTACGGCTGAAACGGCAACCTTGATTTGGTTGCAAAACTTGCAGCTGGCTTGAAGACATATGGCTTCAGGACAGTCTATTTCTGATATATTCATTGTTCAGCAATGACGAAGGGAAACAATTTAAATGTGTTGGTGTATGTTGATGATTCGTTGCATGGGAATGAAAGCTGCGATGATTGATTTAAGTCATATTCTGGGAAATGTGTTTTAGATAAGACTTGGGCTCTGAAATATTTTTTTTGGGTTGGAAGTGGACAGGAGTAAGCAGGGGATTTTGTTTGCAGAGGAATATATCGCGACTGGACATAATGAATGAAGTGGCTAATTGATCTAACTGCTGCGATTTTCCCATGGCGAACATCAGGGCTTTGTACTTGGCATGATGGAGATGTACTACAGATGTGGAACATATACGACGACTTGTTGTCGGTTATATAGTTTTCAGATTACTAGAGCCGAATTGGCATATCTGTTCACATTTTATCTCTAGTTTGATGCATCAGACTCCAAACCTTGGACTGATCATTGGAAGCAGTCTGCGTTGTTGTTCGAGTATTTGAAGAAGATCACAGGGTCAGGGGAGTTTTTGGGATGCGTCTGACAGTTGCATTACAGTGTGAAAGGATTGGTAGTGACTCGGGATAGAAATGTGGGGCAAGTTGTCTATTCTTAAGACGCTGTTGAGTGGTATGGTTGTTCTTGCGCGTTGTCTCCAATTTCATGAAACGAAAGAGGACATACGTTTCTCGTTCTTTTGCAATCAGCCGAAGTATGGTTATTGGGCCTGACTGTGAGCTGAAATGGTTAAGCATGATGTTGAAAGATTTGGTTGTGACATGCAGAATGGATGCGTGTTTTTGTGATGGATGGCTTTACGAATTTGCGAAAAATCTGTTTTTCATGAGAGGAAAAGCACTTGGAAGTAGACTGTCATTTTTGTTCGTGATGCAATAAGATGGCACACCCGTCTTATGTGTCAAGACTGTTCAGTTGGCGACTATTTACTAAGGCATTGGGAAGAGTCAAGTTTGATTTTTAACTTCGTCAATGTTGGGCATTCGCAGTTCCCATGTGCTCGCAACTTGAGGGGGGGTATTGAGATACTATCTTAATATTAGATTATATTTTATCTTATATTTAGATTGATTTATTCTTATATTAGATTAGATTTATTCTTTATTAGATTTTGATTTATTCTTATATTGATTAAGTTAGTAATTCTATTGTATTAGTAATATGTTGTCATAAATCTTTTGGGAAGATTATGTAGCTTTGTCATTGTAATACTATTTAGTGTGCTTTGGCTATAGAAGACATGAGAATACAATTGATTCGGTTTGATTCTTATCTTGATAATTTGAGCATCGATTTAACAAAAAGAAGGAAGTAGTATATGTTTGTATGTTTTCGAAGGACGATCTTAGCTATCTTATTTCTTCCCTGTAGCTCCCATGAACCTGACAGATATCTACGCAATGCCGCCGTGTATGGCTGCTCGCCTTCTTCAGTATTCACTGCTTTGTGCTCTATGGCCCATGCTTATTTCAGGTTATGAAGACATGCCCACTGTATTTGTTTTCATTTGCTTGTAGCCCTCGTGCTTTTCACTTAGCTTCATATCTCGTTATTTCTTGTCTATTAGGCTAGTTTACATGTTTCGTATCTATCTTTCGAAGTTTTATTCTGATTGAACTTATTGAATTTTTGTAACTTATTGCATATCTAGTTATTAACAGTTCATTATTTTTTATAAGTGTGTGGTATTGAACTGAGTTACCATAATATGATTATTTTTTTCAACGGTATTTGTACTATTCTAATTATTGTCTGACGAGAGAAATATATGTTAGGTATTCTTTTGCAATTTTTTGATATTTATCTATATTAGTCATATGGAAAAATTTAAGACAAACTACATTAATAGCTTAAGTGGGCGAAAAAAGTTGTTAGTAATTTATTAACAAAGTTAATTGCCTGAGCCAATTGGAGTTTCAGTATCACCTTTTTGTCCTTCTATATTTTATCACATTGTGTTTGTCGTACGTCTTCTAAATAGCAAATGACACTATTTTTTTTTTTAATTTCTATGCGTTGTAGAGAAAAACCATACATTGTTGCATGCAATTAGTTTGATATTATAGATACATGAAGACAAGGAAGAGAGATCTATTATTGTTTTTCGCGTTATTAAAAGGAATTTGTCTCACCTCTGTGCTCAGCAATAAATCGAGACTTGATTAAATAAACAAGTTTAATCATAAAATTTGATGAGACAATAGAAGTACGAACAATTTATGAAATCTTCATATAGGGTATTGAGATATTTCATATACTACGAGAGACAACAAAACAACAAGTCTACTCCTATGATTGAGATTATTATATTAAAGCTTGTATTTGATGATCAAGGAATTGAAGTGTAATAGCAAAAAACTATCAATAAAAACAATCGGACAATTGCGGAGAGTTGTCAGAATTCAATGAGAGTGAGTTTTGTTGTGTAGTTTAGGTGTAGGGATAGATATAAGATGCAGGATATGAGTATAGTGAGATTGTGTGATATCGTAAGTGAAGGGATGATGATAATTGAGAATACGGACATTAAGGTAAGGGTGAATAGGTGATTTGTTCTACCTTGTATTTAATTGGGGTAGTCATAACGACAAGGTTTTGTTTACTTCAACTTGAATTCAGTTTAGCTCATTGTGGGCTTATATAGTTTGTTAAATTAAATCAGTGAATGGTTAACATTTTTCATTCCAGTTCTAATTCAGTCAATCTGTGAGTTTCAACTAATGTAAACAGCAAGAAGCCTATATATTAGTGGCAAGTGATATCTGCACGACACTCAATTTTGCACTCCTGCTTCTCATATAACAGTCCATATACACGCCAACCCACTTGTGTTTGTTTTTTAAAAAATGCGTGGATTCTGTATTTGAGGAGTGCGGGAATTATCAATTCGTATAGTTATCATCCTACTCGTGTAGAATGATAATTAGAAGAGTTAATGCACAAATCGGGAGGTTTAGCACTCAATGCAGTACATATGCTCGTGCTTTATACTTCACTTGAATGTATTAATAATATATATATATATAATATAGATATTGTATAGAGTAATGCATTCTGAAGTAAAGAGGCACGTCTTTTTGTCTAAAGTTTAACATGACATGGCATGTATCTTATAGTATGGTTTCTGTTTTGACTTGACGTCACCAATTTATCCACCCATTTTTTGGCTACTTTGTTCACTTTATTTGTAATTATACTGGACTTGATTTTTTCACCCACAGAGTCAAGTGATTTACTTGTTTTGTTTTTGTAGCATTAATGTCTCTAGATTGCTCATAAATTATTGTCATCCTTCATAAGAGCTCTTTGGATTTGGTGAGTTGTCTTGATTCTTCTCTGACTACTTGATTTGTGTGTACAACGGCTTTGTCTTTTTTCTCATAAATTTATAAGCCATGCAATACTGTTATAAAAAACAAAAAAAAGTTAGGGTAAACATCTACAAATAAAATACCTTACACAATGATTAATAATCACCTTCAATCACCTTCACGATAGAAGGCGATAACTGGAAACAAGCAATATATTCAAATTCTTTAATATACACGTTGAACCAACAAGACTCTTGATATTTGGAAGGGTAAGTGAGGCCGTACGTAGCAAATAAGCACATTGGCTGGGTTGGTCACGTTCATTTCTCTTTGCTAGCCAAGGACGTCTGTTATAAGTGAGATATTCACTTACCTGTAATTTAGACTTTACGAATTTGAAGATCAGTGTGATTTTAGATCATCTTGTGTATGGGAAATTTAGTATATCTTTCGTAACCTATACATTAGTTGCCATTTTGTTCCTTATTTATTTAATGCTTAAAATATTGTATTTGCGCAATTATGAATTTCGTTGACTGCATTTGGTTCCTTAGATATTGAACTTGTTAAATGAACAAAATATATATAATTTAGGATATGACATATTTTGGTTGTATTTACAGAGACGAACGCAAGATCTTCTTATTAAGTAGAATACTTTTGTGCTAGTCTATCGCATTCATATATGTCGTTTATACGTGGTATGAAAATAAGTTGCAACCCTTACTTACTATTTCATGCATCATAAGGATGAAGTGATTTTTTATAAATCTAGAGATGTAATGTCTAATATTCAAGATTAATAACTTAGCATCTTGCATGCATGTCATCCAAATTGCTAGTGAAGGTTTTTCAGTTTTTAAATTGATAGTTGTAGATAATTATGCTATTGTTCATTATAATACTTATTGATTGCATTTAGGTCAACTTTTAGAGCTATGACGGTCTCGAAGAAATAGCTTGGGGATTCAAACATGAAAATTGATGCGAATTTGTTATGTCTTGGCTGCCGTTCCACTGTATCATATCTGACATGGCCATGGCATAAGCTTAGCGCAAGCTTTGGGATATTTGGATCCCAAGCTATTTTTCAGATAAGCTTGATGTATGTAGTAGTCAATAACAAGTGGAAGAAGCCAAAACATTGAAAATTGAGGTGTGGTGTTTGTAGGTTTCGAACAGTTTCTAAAGTTAACTAAATGTTATTGAAATGATTGCCAATATCGCGATAGAACGAAAAATGGATAAAAACGGAAACGCATGCCAAAACCAACAATTTTACTAGTGGTCGGTCGAAGCTAGTTTTGATCACTCTTCCGTGAGTGTGAATGTATTGAATTAGATTTCTAACAGCTTTGATTTATATTGTTATTTTCCACAGCACACGGGACGCCATGCATGATATATACAGGATAACAGGCCACGAATCCTTCATAACATGATGCGCGTAGTTAAAGTTATACGGAGTACAAATACAATAGTCAATATGAATTATTATTATGGTTTTTTTAAAGGTGTCCATGGTACTAACTGTAAGAAAACAATTTTTCCTATAAATATTTCATATTCACCAATCATAAAGAAAATGCCATTTAATAGGTATATAACCAAAATATTATTACTAGCTAAATTAACTAAAGTTTCCCTATAATCAATAATTAAGAGAGTTTTCAAGCTGATAATCCCTGAAATTTATGGTTCACGTGGTACCTGAACATTTTCAAATTTCATGTGGTGCTATTTATCAAATAGATTCATTAAGCAATGAAAAGTGGGTTTTAATTGATTTTTGGTTAAAATTAGAAAAATGTCAATTCATTTGTAGTTTTTAATGTTCCTTGATACGCAAATTATTTCAGAAAACTCATCTTAACCCTTTCATGTGATCAAAAAAAAAATTTCCACAAAATTTCATTGTTTCATTTTGTCTAAACTATGAATTATTTTGATAAATGAGATACCACGTGAATTTTGATAATGCTGTGAGGCATCACATGAAATATCATAAATTTCAGGTACACTATGAATCTCAATAATTAATGGAGATATACACATAATAACATAATTAATTAATAAATGAATCTGTTGTCCTAAATGTCCCTGCGACAATTAGAAAAATCAGTATTATATAATGAATTATCAACAACATGAATGTATGCTAGTATAATTTGAAGTGGCAACATAATATAATAATTTTGAAGTGGCATATATTAAGTAAGGCAGAGGATACTCTTTAAAAAAATGGTTGGTAGGGATGTCTCGTATCGTCGTGGAATTATAAAGTGTATAACTTTGACATTTTAAATTTTATAATTTTTATATTTGTGATTTTTTGGTAAAATTTAAGATGATGATCACATGATACATTTTGAGAAGATGTCAATTCAAGAAAAAATACTTCATATGAAATAGAAATGGAACATAAACAAACAGTTAAGTAAAAAAAAAATCAACATTAAAAGGGTTCATACATAAAAAATATGTGAACACTTACGACACTTATTAATAATGGTTGAGTTTGTAATTAAACGTCATATCTAAGAAGAGAATTGTTTTAATATTTCTTATAAATTTTTATAATATTTAAAATAATAATGACTTGCATTGTGTTGATTATAAATTGTAGCATGTGGGAACTGGCACGAAACAAATAACAATACTGTGGCAGTGGGTGTAATTGCTCCGCATTTTTTAATATATGTTATAAATTTCTCCAATTCACTACAATACAATGTTTATAATTTGCCGTTATCGTAATTCACTCGAAGTTATCTTTATGCATTAATATGTGTATACATAATATAGTTAGGAGATCATTAAAAATTAAGAATATCCTCCGTTTTATTAAATGTTCTATTTTTCTATTTCAGAAAGTTTGGGATTAGTTGTCTCATGTTGATTTTTTTTTCTTCAAGACATGAGGATCATCATAAATTATCATATAATTCCTACTTACTTTCTATTTTTTGGGGTCCACAACCTCTTTCTCTGTACATCTACCTATTATTCGACCTACTTTATTAAAGTACATCACTACCTATCATTACATAAATTGTCTCAAAAAACCACAAATAAAATGGGCCCTAAAAAATTGAATATTTTTTTTTTCCGTACTCTTTATTATCTTCTTCTTTCGGTGTGTGGACTGTGTAGCTAGCCTGGAAGGCTGAAGTAGGGGTGAACATGTTTGGTTTGGGTGTGCAAACAAACAGAACGCAAAAATCGGTTGTGTCATTCTTTCAAATAAAATTCCAAATGTATTAGCACCAAAACGAGACATAAAGATTATGGTTGGTGCGTTTGGTTTAGCGGTTTATAAAACAAGAGATAATTTGTTCCAAAATGGTTAAATATTAACATGAATTATATAATAAAGTTTAAGGAATGAACAACGAATTAATTAAAAATTATATTACATTAAAAATAATCAATCAAGTGGCTAACACATATAAATATTTACGTCCGTAAATAAATTGACATAATAATCATATTACCCTAAATCTAACCTTAATCGTATACATATGTGATATTTATTGTTGTGTATTTTTATTTTATTTTCCTTTAAATTTTAATATAGTAAAAATAATTTAATTTATTTAAAATTATATGATAATTAAAATACGGTTACGGTTGCGGTTTGGGTTTGGTGTATACTTTTTATAAAACCCAAACAAACAGTAAACGTACTAACAAAAAATCATAACCAAAATGTGAAACCGTATTTAATAAACGTAAAGCCAAACAAATCCGCGTAAGTGATTTGACCGATTTAGTCGGTTCAGACAAACTGCTGTATGAGCTAGCTTGAAGTTGATTGAACATAAGCGTCGACTTGGAAATTCTGGATCAGTCCTAGCCAAAGCTTACATTTTTGCTTGCATTATAGTTCCGAACATATTTTTACTAAATTAAGACTTATTTTTTTTACTGTTGAATCTTAATAAATTCTTAAGAATTGAACTTATTTGGGGGAAGGGAACTATTTTTACTTGAAGAACTTAACAAATTTCTTAAGGATTGAACTTATTTTTATGAATGACTTATTACTATTAGAAACTTAATTAATTGTTTTACTGAAATTGTCTAAATAGTGACGAGGAACAGGGTTTACTAAGCTGATATAATGTTCAAGCTAACAATGTATTACAATGGTAACTAAATCCCTTGTAGCTAATTGTAAACTAAAATAATTTTCCATGTGTCATGATTAAGTGGAAGTGTTTTGCTTAAAAAAAAAACATCAATAGTAACTACAAGCTTATAATTTATTAATTTGGTAAACAGGTCCATTTTTTTACCATTGGAGAGGCAAACTTGTTTAGTTCAACAGGGCTGTTAACGGCGAGCGAGACGAGCCTGAAGGCTCGGTCTCGAGTCGGAGCTGGGCTCGGATGGCTCGGTCGAGGCGTCGAAGCCGTCGATGCTCAAATTTTGAGCTCGGCTCGAGCTGTTAGCCGAAATGGGAGTCGGGTCGAGCTCGAGAGCTCGAGCTCGAACATTAAGGCTCGTTAAGGGGCTCGATTAAAGAAAACTCGTTGTAAAACTGGTTTACTAATTTTCAATACTCCTAACTTCTAATCTTTTAATTTTCAAGTTTCAACTTACAATTTCACAACATTCATCAAATAAGTATATAGCAAATTTATACTCTTGGGAATATTTTCATGTCACACTACAAAATCAAAACATTTAAACAAAGTAAGATTAAACACAAGTAGATGTCTTTGTTTATGGGTGAGATTGCTTTAGTTAATGTGAGATTTTTTGAAAAAAAAATAATACCATAAAGGTGAATATATAAAATGATTATATTATTAAAATAAATAAATATTCGAGCGGCTTCGAGTCGAGGCCGAGCCTAGCATAGTCGTGTATCGGCTTCGTTATTCCGAGCGAGTTCCGATGCTCAGGAGCCGAGCCCATCGACGAGCTTGACGCTTTGACCGAGGCCGAGCTCGAGCACTAGGACAGTGCTAGCCATTAAACAGCTTATTCACATATGTTCAGTGCATTTAAGTCCTAATCAATTTCTTTTCTTATAATATTATTTATTCGATCAATGTTTCAAGCAGTAATAACGAGAACCTAACTTTGAAAAATATTTTCGACATTTGTAATGAAATTGAACAAAGTTTAGACAGGTTGTAATTGAGACATGTGAAGTGAAGACATGTTGTAATCAGCCTTGCTGCAATCAAAATGGCACCAATGAAGCCAGAATAAAAATCACACTAGATACATTGATAAATAATCAAGGATGAAAATCACTATTAAGATGATTTTTTGAAATCTCAGAATGTAAATGAAATCA